>JAOYSI010073144.1:0-20383 GCA_025775065.1 Hiodon alosoides
AAGACTGAGAGCCCCCATAATTGGATTCACATCATACTTATACAAAGTGGAAAAGTACAGCACACCCTTTGCAGTAACCTTCCACAGCCCCCCTCGCCCAGAAAGGGCCAGCTTAACCTCTCCACCAGATAGGGCTTCTGATCTTCAGAAGTCTAGACTCAAGATGTTCAGTCCCCAGAGAGTCTTGGGACTCTCACAACTTGGACTCCTGGTCAAGCTAATGTATGATTTAATAAAACTGTTCAGTGGAACAGAAGCCTTTTCCAGCAGAATATTAGCAACTTCATCTGTATATTAAGAGAGATAGAACCCAATCATAATAATTTCCATAGCAAAAGGTTTGCGTAAATATAATGAATTAAGGAACATCAGTAATTAACAAGACACCAAGTATTAAAGAGTCCTCGCTAGGAGTGCCCTGCTTCTTTGTCTTTTGTCGCTGCCTTCCCTTGCTGCAGGTAATCAATTGGATCAATGATCATTTTACGGTTGGAGTCTTGTTGATTCTCCAGTCTCTCAAAGCCATTATTTCCAGGTCTACGACTGCCGGAGGGAGCAGGGGAGAGTGTACGCCCACCCGTGCGTTTTACTGAATTTACTGAACACCGTAACCGGAGGAAAAAGTTGATTCTGAGCAATTGTTAAACTTACACAGGGCGACGTTTCACGTTTGTGTCTGAGCTCTCTGGCGACGGGGCTTGCTGAAGATGAATAAAGTCTAAATGCACCACGGGTGTGTTGTTAATTTTGACATAACAAATAACAGCACACTAAGTGCTTTACGAGTACAAAGTCACTATCGGAGGTGTTGCTGAGGGGCTGGGCCTAATGGGGTAGCTATTGTAAAATCGTCTAAGCCATCACAGCAGAGCTGAAATAAGTGTTATAGACACTTACTTGTTGAAGAGGTGTTAAAGATTAAATAAGCGCAGGAAATCGCTTCACCGGGCCAACAGGTAATGGATTGTCTGAAAGCCGGAGGGAACCGGCGTGGACCAGAACAGGTCCCAAAGATGAAGTTCCACTTGTGGAGATCGGAATGTTGCCGATCAGCCCTGCATTGGGACTAAATTCTGAAAGGGGCTTAAAAAAAGGGCCTCCAGCTGACAAGATGAATTGGGTGTCCTGGGTCAGATTAATCAGAACAGGTATGTTTAAATTTGAAATCGCGAGGCAGCCATTTGGGGGCGCTCCACCGACCACCTGTGAGGCAGGACCCCGGCTCGTACATACTGGCTCATAAATAGACCCCAAAATCATCTCACTGCGCAATTGAAAGGCTTGATGAAAAAATGTATGGGTTTCGGAATTAAACAAGCAGGCACAATTTATACTGGAAGGGAAAAACACCTCTTTCTGATGAGTGTACATTGAGGACAAGGAACATCAAAAACAGGCTGTCCCAAAATAAGACACACATGAACACACAAACAAAAATAAACTCTGGGCTCTGAGCAGCGCTAAACATACACAGCATGGCCACAACTAAGAATCTACTGGCTTTTTGTCTGCCTCGCCCCCTGCAACAAAAAAAACTTTAGCCTGGGCCAATGCCAAATTACAACTGTTGGTCCTGTCTGTATGATTTTCAAGTATTATGTAATAGAAGGATAAAATATCAGCGCAAAAAAATAGTTTTATTTGATTATGTATTTTAAATTCCTTTTGATGTAATTTAATACTGCCTCAAATGATTAGCCCATCTATGAACTAGTTCTTCATATTATAGCCCTTAGAGAGTACTTCAATATGACATTTATGTTACGAAAAGAGTTGTGCTTTAGCAGAACGTTTTTCCGTTTAAATCTTTTAAATCGTGAATACAAATGCAAAGTTTTTAGGGTCCTTGTTCATTAACTACGGCAGCAGGGTCCAGTGGAGAGCTGTTGACAAAAGATATGAGGGCTGCCATTGCTTTTGTTAAACCTTGAACATATGTAATTGAGCATAGAATTCTCTGTCCCACGCATTTTTATTTTGCCTGTAGTTTCTATCTAACCCGGCAATGTTTTTTTGGCCCAAAAGCATGTGGGTATTTCTCCAACAGTCTTGGACCCTCTTCCAGTTCACCACAGGCTTCAGAGTCCCATCTGTCCATCTGACCAATCAGGAATCACGTACCCTCTAGGTTCTGTGTATCATCTTCCCATTTCTCTGACCTTCCCCAACCAGCTACCACTCCAGGCCACTGGGGCTCTCTGGCCTAGACCGCTCCTCGCGACAGACCCCCTCAAGAACAGGCTACCCCTTTCTCATGGCCCCTTTGTGCCAATCAATCTTCTTCAAAATTCCCATCTTCTAAAGCACGCCATTATGGCCTAGTGTCTGTCTGCCCCCATTCCTCACAGTCGCACAAGAATTCCCCTTTCCATTTCCATTTACCACATTCCACCGTCTAGATGATCGCCGTCATCGTCAGAGCCACAATATCCAAACGGTCATTGCAGTTCCTGCAATGAATCAGCACGCTTCTGTGAACATATTTGTGCCTCAGGTTCGATTGGCAGATGTTACAGATGTTTCCACTCTTTTCCAATAGGCCAAATGTATAAACGTGTAACTTTGCACGTTTCTGTGTAAACTTTACTTCACCATTGAACACTGAAAAGAATGTTTAAACAGGCAAATTTCCAGACCGCCACAGTCAATGAATAAAAACATCCCCCCCGGAATGAAAAGCGAATACCGGTTTCAGTTGTTGTGTCAGTGGTTCCCCGCTGCCCTCCTGCCTACCGGTCTGGCCCTCTTCTCCTCCTGTTTATTAAATGTCAAAAAAGGAACCCCAGCCAGGTGGCCAAGTGTGACCTCAGTGCCAAAACAGGTCCAAACAAAGTATAGGTATATCACCCTTTGTTTTTTTTGTTTTTTGTTGTGTCAGTAATTTCATAGAAGACAATGCAATTGTCTGTAAGTTACTATTGAACTGATGCCATTTAAGTGAATGTGTTGTCCACACAAACAGAAAATGATGGGTAGACATCAAAGCACAAATCAGGTTTTGCATTGTTAGGGGTTCACACAGCTCGCTCATCACCACAGATTAGAGCTCACCTCCAGGTATTGGATCAACTGCTCAACGCTGCCCCAATGGAACGGATCACACCTCTTCATGCCGCTGCAGTTACAATTAAAATTCTTTATTTTATTGTCCCGTTTTTCGACACGGTGACGCCGCCAGTGTCGAAGTCGAAGCTGCTGGGCGTTTTGGACAATGCAGTTCCATCAAGTTCCGTCACCTCCTGCCATTACATACTGTGACAAATTTGATTACATTTAAATCCCTTTCTCCCTGTTTCAGTGCATCACCATTCACATGTGCAATTAGAAAGCAATTATGTTAACATCGAATGAAATACGAGGAAGGGCCAAAATGGACAGGGACATAATTTAATCCCATTTCGAATGGAGGCCGTGTTTGCTCTATAACACAGGCCTAGGCATTACCAGATTTGACTTCAGGTCAGATAAAACAAAAACCTTGGGTTCAGGTAAAGAGAGTGAAATGGACTGCTAAAAAAAAACAACAACGAATCAATGGAGCCTTTGCTTGTCATTCATTTGAGCGATAAAACAAAAAAAACCTGTCAGGAGAACCGACGTACTCTGGCTCTCAGATGTCTCTCAGCAGACGTCTACTGACAGCAGAGAGCAGGCCTGCTGCCAGCTAGCTGTCTTGATCATATGTCCTTCATCTTTGTCGTATTGTCCCAAGTTGACAATATGCTGCTGAGCGTGGCACTGTGAGAGCTAATCTTGTTCTTTCTGTTCCATATGTTTTATCGTTTCAGATATATTTCAAAATAAACCTACTTTTTTTTTTTGTTGCAGTTAAATTAGCTTGATTGGACAAACGTCAAACATTATCCTACAGCACCCAAGTTTATTTGTAACATTCTCCTTCAGCACCCAGGTTTAACTGTAACGCCATCCTATAGCACCCAAGTTTATTTGTAACATTCTCCTACAGCACACAGGTTTAACTGTAACGCCATCCTATAGCACCCAAGTTTATTTGTAACATTATCCTTCAGCACCCAGGTTTAACTGTAACGCCATCCTATAGCACCCAAGTTTATTTGTAACATTATCCTTCAGCACCCAGGTTTAACTGTAACGCCATCCTATAGCACCCAAGTTTATTTGTAACATTCTCCTACAGCACCCAGGTTCACCCAGGTTGCAAAAGGCCAATTTTCAGCTTTCCCATTTCAGTACTTCATGGATCAGTTCACTGATAAGCGATCTTGAGATGTCTTGAGAGACAGAAAGGGCAAAATATAGTTTTCAGACAGAAACCACAATGTAATGGTCCAGCGATTTTCTTTCTTTTCAGTTTTTGTTGAATTTTTCTCTGTGAATTTATCTGATTGGCGAGTCGTTTTCATTACGGGACATTCTGTTTCCATCTTGGTGCTCCATTGCCGTATTCCCTCTCTACACATTCACAAGATTTTAATATTCTTTCTTCTTTTTTAGCCCCTGATCACTCTGTATTCAGAAATGGACCTCCTGGAGAACTGCTTTTGGCAGCTACACGCCACACCGTTTTCGGACACCCCCCACAAGGAAGCAGACCTCGAACACACTGTTGTTGGTGTTTCACAGGTCAACACCTGGAGGTGCATTGATCTCCAGCCCTGAACATTGTTAGGGCTAAAACTAAACAGTCACAGTGTCTTGCTGGCGTATTTTCTTACCAAGAGTGGTTCTGGTTTCAATGCAGACTGTTGATTTCATTCAGGAGTTTGAAGGCTTAATTTGGGTTTACGTAATTCTTTTAGAAGATGCTCTTCCAGCCGCACTCCAGTTTCACACTTTGTTTTTCTTAAGGTCAGGCATCGCACGGCAGCTCATTGTCAGCGCGCTCTGACGTTTCTGCTTGCCTACCTTCGCATGCAAACCGGTGGGCTGCAGTTCCGGGTAGAATGGCAAGCGGCTCTCAAGGAAAAGAGAGTCATCTCCTCACAAAAGGTCCTGGTCAAAAAGACGCAAGCCACCAGCCACGTGCATTACACGTTGGATCTGAAAAAGCTTGACATGCCGTAAATTCTCACTGAAAAGTAAGCTTTAGTGTTTCTGAGCAAGTGCAATCATTTCTTTGTTCGGAGAAACAGCTTTAAGAGTTAATTAAGAGCTGACACGGACCCGTGGATCCATTTACTAAACTCTCTCTCTCTTTCTCTCTCTCCACCTATACAGTCATCTGCAGAAATGTGTGAGGTGACCTCAGTTCAAACCCCAGTGCAGCCTAGAGAAGCATTATTTTGATTCTGTCACAATTTTAATAAACAAATCCAACTTACCAACTGTGATCACAGGTGGCACCCCGATGCCATATGGAGACAGTCGGAGGAGAATTATTGCTAAAAAAAAGATGATATTATCATGTTGCCCTGCCATCATATCACCAGGAGAAATTACAGCATGCAAATACGTCTTACGTTCTGTGATAGAGATGCATGTAATGTAACTCTTAACCTGGGAGGTACAGCTCCATGATAAAGACTGAACGTATTGACCATCCTGATGATAGTAAACCAACATACCTCACATATAAAAGAACATCATCTTGAGATAAGGATGAGAAAAAGAAGAAAAAAAAAACATTAACACACATTTTTTTTAAATGAGGTTCCTGGATTTTCACAGAGCGACTAAGCAGAGAAAAATAGGTTCTGTATAACCTGGCACAGGCAAGCATAGATACAATAGAGAAATAAGACCTTATCCGGTTGACTTACGTTTGAGAAAACAATACAGAGACGTTTCATATTTAGTACCTTTAAATTTCTGGCTGTCATGTTTTTTTTTCTGTCGTACAAAATAACAAATTGGTTCGTTCTCTTTGTGCTGGACTGTCTGTACCTCAATTAAACTCCTGAGCTCTGGTTTAACAGCAAGTTCTCTCCAAAGGTGAGAAAATCCAATTCATAATTTTGAAGAATTCCTATGATCCGTAATTTGCTTGTTTACAAGAATCAAGAATGGACCAATTCTAGTCTGTAATGACATTGTACTTAGCCAATCGTATTTATCGTTTCGATTTTATCTATTGATCTGTCCACTGTCCAGTTCCTAATAGAGCAGATGAGGTTATACTTTTTGGATAAATGTGTGGGAAATGTGTTTTTAGTGGTGAGAAACCAAACTTCAACCAATATAGCAGTGTGTATGGGGACATTATGGTGTGGGAATATGGGAAGAATTTTAGGAAACAATAGAGTACACCATAGGGTGAATCTGGTCACCAAAAACGGTTTCATGAAATGGCTGCCCACACCATGACAGATCCACCACCACTTTTAACAGTTGGGAACTGGCAGTGAGGGTTGAAAGCATTCTTTGGCTTTCTCCAAACATAACCTGTCTCTCCAAACATAACCTGTCCATCACGGTCGGTGAGCTTCAGCTTGTAACCAATGATAATCTTTGCTGATGCAGTTGTCTTCTGTTTTGTGTATGGTCTTAGAAACCTGTTTCTGTGATGGACACGCCTGCAATTTGGACCTCTTCGAAAATCTGTCTCCCATTTTGCTTTTAGAATTTTAAAAACTGCTGTTTTAAATTAAGTCTTTTATAGTGGAAACATGTAGGTAATTGGCATTGAAATTTATATGAAACAGGTGTGTAGGATTATTTTCTATAACTTCAAAATATTTGAGAGTCCTTTTTCATGAGATGTTTCCATTATTTTGTGGACCCTGTGTATGGGCAACGTGATGAGCTGATGTGAACATTACTAATGTGTTATCAAAAGCAGGGTTTTATTTTCAAAATGTTTAATAAGCACAACAAAACGTTACATTTTATAACACTGCCCTACCGAAAACAGTAGGTCAGTTTACAACAAGATTCGCATTCTGGAACAGCCCGATTCTGAAGGATATTCATCCCATTGGACATTTCTGTAAGTGAGAGGAAACCTGACATTCAGCCTTTGCCTTTGTTCGCAGGGTGTCTGAAATGATTTATTTTTTTATTGGGGGAGAAAAAAGCGCACTTTGAACAGTGGGCTTTTCCACCGACTCTTGAGATAACATATTTTCAATCTCACCAGCGGCCAGAGTTGTGCGAATGGCGGGAGAGCAAGGCGATTGTTTACCGCGAACGGAATCTGCTTCAGTGTCAATCATCCATTTCCCCCTTCTGACCTTGGCTGTGAAGCTTGTGAAAGCGATTTTGCTGGATTGTCGTTGGCGCCGCATCGCCCCTTTCTCTGCTGTTGGACCTATAGTCATATATGACGATTTAACTCGCATGACCCGTGGGGGCGGCGCAACGGTTAGATAGCGCTGCGGTTATTCTTGTTGTATTTCAGGGCCAAGGTCCTAGGTTTGAATCTGTCTCGGGTTAAAATAGAAGACAGGTTTATATAAAATTAAATAAAACATATTGGAGTATAAGCTAGAAGCACAGACATAAGAGACATTCAAGTTTTTAAAACTAAGAGCGTACTAAAACAAAATGAAAGTGCAGATCGTTCATTGAGCACCTTGAAAAGGTAAGGTTTGAGTTTGCCTCTTTAATACCCACAGGCCAATTGCTCTGAAAGCCATGAAAACGGAATGCTTCACCACTACTCTTCAGCGTTAACTTTTGAAAGGCAGTGCACATTAGCTTCGGATGATCGAAGCCAGCATTGTGCAGCACCAAACCGAGCTTCAAAGACCAGTAAGAGGACTTTGAAATCAATTCTAAAACTCACAGGCAGTCAATGCAGAGAGCAAAACATTGGAGTGATGTGGGCTCTTTTCCCCCCGTACTTGTCAATATTCTGCCTGTGGCTGTGTATGGTAATGACACCATTTCAGCTGCACCCAGTCTCTGGGCTCCTCTGAGTTCACCACCAACAATTGATCCAAAACCAAAACCACCGCTGCCGTCAGCGCCTACTGAAGCCGTTCCATTGTTCGCTTGGGCTAGTACCTGTCAATAACCAGTTTGCGTTTCGCGTTTGTCTTTTTACGTTAAATGGCATTCGGTTACTGAGATTTAGTCCTGAAACTTAGCTGCGATTAAGCTTTTTGGCTTTTGCTGTCAAGTGCTGAAATCAAAGAAAAAAACGAATTTCTAAATTAGGCAGCCGACTATTTCTCACAAGGCGTTTACTGCTAAATGGTCTCTGCTTCGTCATTCCAAGATTGAGTTTATTAACCCCCCGGGCTGCTCAAAAGGGGCCAGTATACTGCACCCTCCATATTTATTCTTATCCTTGTTAAATGTACCCAAAAACCTGATCCAACATTTAAAAAAAGATTGTGGAATATTTCATTTTTGCTCTGATAAATTGAAAATAAGCTTCAGTGTAACACAGCCAAATCAGAAGAGATTAAAAAACCGGTGTTTTCAACAGAACGGTTGCATTAAAACACAGAGACCACGGTTATTCACACCACTTTTTTCTGCGATCACACGGAGAATAAGGGTTCTGTACGGGTTCAACAGGTTCTGGAACATTCTCTAGGGGATTTTCAACCATTCCTCCATGGAGGTCAGTTTCTCCAGCTCCTGCAGATTCCTAGGTTCTTTGTGAACGACTTACTTTCTGGGCAATAATAAGACACATACTTGCCCTCAAATAATAATTCCCAGATATCTCACTAGGGGGGGATAAAGAATAACATGCACTATATGTGTGTGTGTGTGTGTTTATATATATATATATATATATATATATATATATATATATATATAAACATAATTATCAACTGAGACTGACAGATATCATAACATTATTATCAATAGAGACTGACAGAAGGCTGTAATTATAGGTTGTCAATGCACCCTTCTCCATCAACACTATCAAAACATAAAAAACAAACTATTTGTCGACTGTAGAAGCATTACAAAAAATCTAAATAAAATACAGACCTAGCATAATGTACCAGCCTCCCTGAAAGCTTGCTCGTATGAGTTTTCACACTGGGAGTGTCAAGCCTTATTACTTTATTTTCAGGATATTCAGGTGTTTTCCCTCATGAAAGCCTTGTAGTTTGTTAGGGAGATCAGTCACGTTTCCCTCACATCAGGTGTGTTTACCTGTCTGTGCCTCCTGCACGGTAGCTGTGCTTGCATGGCCAAACGTTTTGGCTCGGGTCTCTGTAGTTACATACATGTAAACCACACGTCAGCTTCGCTGTACACTGACAACGGGTTACATTTTGCTTAGGACAGATGAAGGGGAAATGCACTGGTAAATTACTTCACAATTAAAGCACAACAAATGCTACTGCTAGTATCATTGTGGGACTTGCAACTAACTGGTTTTACATGTTTGCACAAGGGAAGTCAAGCTTAAAATGATTTAGTGCAGGCAAGCATGGAATTTTATTTATTGCTAACATTTCCAATCTGCGAAGGTGTACAGGCGAAGTCCATTTAAACAAAGTCGCCGTAACCCATACTTTATTTTTAAACAAGCTGTGGTCCTGTGACAATTGTCACATTGTCTCCTTTCTTATTGCTTTGTTGGGTCTGAATTGTTTACTTTTCTGGGATTTGCTTGATTCGACTCTTGATTCAACACTTGAATTCAACACTTGGGAGGTTGAGGATGGATCTGACAAGCAGTCATCAATAAGAAGGTATCGGTCTAACAGGCAGATATCCATTCAGAGAGCTGCGTGTTAGAAGGTAAACAAATGAGCTGTCTGTCATCTATGCAACAGTGATAGAATATAAAAAAAATGTTACTGCTGAACAATAAATACTAAAAATACTAAATTGTGATGAAGCCTGATTGTCTGCAAAATTAGCAAACCACTTCATTGGTCACGTAGAGAACATTGGTAATATGGGAGGGGGGGGGATTGAAAAATGAATCAACATAAAATGTGTTGTAACATGTCTTCTTATCAGAGTGGAATGTAATAATACCATTGCCATTAGAATCTGTCAAGCCCTCTCTGTATTTTCCTATTGTATCCATAGAAACAATACCAAATGCTTTGATGTAGAACCACTCCTGTTTTTGTTTTTTGCGTACCTTAACATCTTGTCACATGTATTTGTATGATTCCAACCTAATAATTCCTTTAAGACTTTGTTTAAAGTGCCTTCCCTCCCTATTTATTTGACTGCCAGTAGCTGTATTACCTCCACAGCCGGCTAAATTCAGTAATTAAAGCTATTAAATGCTGCCAACTTTTTTATACTTACTGCTTATCTAGTGATAAACCATCACTTAATAAACCAATAGCAATACTAGTGACATTATTTCAACGGTTTTTATTATTGAGGTCAATAGAAAAGCTGAACTTTCACTGCCAAAAGTGCTTCATCAGTCCATATGTAATACAAACATAAAATTTTGGAGGAAAACAACATAACAAATCTCTTACATCCACCAAGAGCCCACTGGCAGAAGCGCCAGCCACACCCAAGTCCATCACGCATAACATCCTTTGTAAGGGGAGAGTATGCCAATACAGAGAGATTGTTTGCCCTCATTTGCAGGGGCGCTGCCAAGAATTTTGGGCCCCATTAAGAGATTTGGGCCCCCCCAAAACAAATTTTAATTCCAAGCTTTTCGAGACCCCCCATTGGGCCCCCCGGTAGTCAGTACCACTTTTCCCCCCACTTCGACGCCCCTGCTCATTTGGACAGATGGGAGGTCTCACTCAGCCTTACTGTAGAGCAGTGGCTCTCAGTTCGGATCCAACGGAGGGCCCATATCCAGCTCTCTTTAAATAGCTGTCATCTCCAGTACTGGAAGGAAAGTCTACATTAGCTCAATAAGGCCGCTGATCAGGCGTTTATTTAAATGCTTAATTACTTGGCTAGAATGAAAAGCTGTGCACACAGAGGGCTGCCCGGACCCATTGAGAACCACTGATAGAGCACTTGAATAATGTCCCAGACTTTTTCTGACGCAATGATGTAATTCTTTACATGTAATTCAAATATATTTTGGGTAGCAGCAGATCTGAAAAAGAAAAAGAAAGGTTTTGGTTTGGGTAGTGAATCACACTGAGATGACACCATTATAAGAATGTGTTTTACAGCCCTTGACGTGGACAGGTAGAGGGCAGGTGTGGAGGTTATGGGTGGCTGAATGTACACACGTTAAGAGAAGTCTATCTCCTTTCGCAGTGGTCTGAAAGCTGAACTCCTTTAGGGGATGTTACTTTCTTAAATACAGTGGAGCTGAGACTTCCTCAGCTGTGAAGAGGATTATAAAATACAAAAATAGGATTGGAACAAACGCACAGCAGCCTTGCTTTGTTTGTGAATAAATGATATTGTATATTTTTTGGAGGACTTTGTGTTCTAGCCTGCTTTGTTAAGTAGCTTACTGGCTTACTGGTGATTGTTCTCAGTAGCGGAGGAGGCATTAAACAGGTTGAGAATGACTTCTCTGTAACCGTGGGGGAAAAATGTGAAAAGGATTCCCAGGAAAGGTGGAGCCAGCACCCACAGCCAAGACGGAAGTAATTAAAAGCCCAGGGGGAAAGGGATTGGCAGAAGAATGAAGGGGTGTTGCTTCCTCTATTGCGCTGATTGGCAAGCAAAAGAGGAGAGGGGGAAAATGGCAGGTGCCTTAACAAAAACCTCCATAAAGACATTGGAATTCATGTTGTCAACAGAACAAAACAAACAAACAAACAAACATGAAATAAAATAAAATAATTTTTAACCAATTTCCCAGCATTTCAGCATTTTGCTGGACACTTTGCTGGACAGAGGTTTTACCTTGTATTTTGTATGTAACGGCAACCTCACGGGGGTAAACCATCAGCTGATGGAGTCAACAGACCCCCAGGCCATGACCCATTCACCACGTGTACCCATCGGGGAAGCATTATTGGTGAGAGGATTGTTCAATTGACTTTATGGCTTTATGGCTTGACTAATTAATTTAATTACTGCATTATGGAAGAGGTAGACAGACATAAATGCACGCTTACAGTATGTGCTATATTCCTTGTGCTACAAATAAAATTATACCCTCCATTTTCTTCTTCCACTGAAGCCCCTGAAGCAGGTTGGAAAATAAATATAATTGGTTTTAGTCAAAAGAAGAAAAAAACTAATCATTGGCTGAAAATGTCTTTTTCTTTTTTTCCTTTTTTTATTCGAAGAAAAAATTAATTCAGACAAAAGACGTTAAAATAGCAGTCATGAACTCTTTGTCTGTCTCGGGAGAATAGAACAAGGCAGATTGAGGTCTTTTTTGTTTCCCCCAACCCTGAGAGCTTTGAACTCACACTCCTCCAGACTGAACTATGCCTTGGATTATTCTCGCTCGGGCTGATACGCCACTGTTAAGTAAAATTGTCTCACAGATGAGATTGTGTGCTTTTTCACTGGCCACGGCCTTTTTAACTACCTGTCTTCGGCATTGTTAAGTGCAGTGGCATGTTTCCCAGTCCTCCAACTGGCGTTTGTGAAATCTTCACTTGAACAGAATCTCCTCTATTGGCTAGGTACATTTACACGTAACAGGAATTTGACTTTTTTTTTTTTTGTTCTTGTTTTTAGCTGTTTTTTTGAAAGCATTACATGAGTTGAAACTGGAGTGCACGGCGGACCCAGCAACCGATCACAAACGCTTTCCAAGATCATCCCAAGATGATCTGCTCTGAGTCATACGTGTAAATTCAGAAAGAGTGGGAGATGGTTAGGCTTTCAGGTTGTATGGCCCCAAGCTATGGAACGCTTATCAAAGAGGCTACAATACTGGCAAATTCTAAAAATGATCGTGAGACGGACTTTATAAAAGTGGGATCCGGACGACACCCTTTTTCAACGCCTTTTTTGTTAAGCTCTTTGGGCTGCTCAGTGCAGGAAAGGTGCTATTTGAAGTTATTATTACAAATAAAGGAAACATATTGTCAGACACAGTACTGAGACGTGCAGCGTCTATCTATATAAACACTACAGTTAGAGGGTCACTCCTTGAAACAATGCGCACTAAAGAACAAGTATTCCTCGATATTCCCACCATTAAAAAAATAAAATAAACTGATTTTCCCAACTCTTTTAGGTGTCATGCGGTCATAAGCGTGTGCAGAAGTGTCAGCGGTTTACCCCCTTCCCATGAGCACTAGTAAAATTCACAGCGGCTCACGGTTCCATGGCCGGATGCTAGAATGTTAATCATATTGCTTGGACCCCAGGGGCAATGCTGGCGTCTGACATCCACACAGGCTTTATCGATGGCTCAGTCTTTTTGTTTGTCGGATTCAGCCGTTCTGATTGATGAGCCACCCAGTCTGGGACACCGTCAAAGCACAGGGAGGGGGTCTGGAGGGGGTCTGGGGGGGATCTGGAGGGGGTCGAATCGGCTAATGATCAGGCCAGCCGTCGGACCCCTCCGAGTTTCATTTGAATTAAGACCAGTAAAAGATCTTTCAGGATGGTTTCTGGCAGTTCTTTTTATTTTATTTTTTGCTTTAGATGAGCATTTAATTCTGGGAACAGCCACAAATCCACGAGGAGAATTTTAATTAGGCTCTGTACAGCATCTTAAGCAGACGAATCACCCTGAAAAATGCAAATCAAATTCATAATGTAAATACTATGCTTGTTATTCCCTGGTTTGGTTGAAAGAGCCGTATTTATTTAACTGCAGTAAATAGCAATAATAATGTAAATAGGACATTTTATTTGAAATGCACATTTCGACTATGAATAAAAGGGATAAGTAACAAAGATGTGCTGATATGTCTTGAAAAAACCCATATAAATCAAAACCATTTAAAAGGAGGCTTCCTGTTTTTTCCTATGGTAAACTTTGGGCCCTGTCTGCTTTCTGGGATGTCACGGCTGGTTTTTATCTATGAGCTGACTCGGTTCTGTGGTTGCTTTAGGGCTTAGAAGGGGAGAACTGCCTGAGCTGTGGTGAGCTCTTTACCAGGTACATGTTGGTTTGGCCCGGCAAGACCGCCACATTATGAGATGTGTTACCTAACATGGCGACTGAACATTAGCAGAACCCCCTTTGGATAAATGGAACTGAGAGGATAATTAGATCATTAAAACCACACAGCTTTGGCACGCTGAATAACATGTTTCATTTGAGATTAGCCAGGGAATGTGACAGAAATGTTTCTGTTACGACGTGGTTGACGTGAGATGAGCCAATGTAGTCCTTTAAATGCCCAGGGCATTAAAAATGTATCAGTTAGATACACCAATACCCATCCAAAAACATTATATATCGAAGTAATATAACCTCTTTGTGGGATGTAGCTGCAGGGCGAGCTCAGATACCAGCAAATAGGTGAGGTGAGTCACCTGATTTGCCCCCGCATCAAACACCTCAGTTGGGCTCCGTGATTAGCAAGGCCTCCTCGTCTGGAACCCCTGCTACCACTCACAGATGAAAGACTTTCAAGGATATTTTTTTTCAGCTTTAAGATCTGCGAAACGTTTCAGAGGGCTTTTATTTTCCCGCTGTAGTCACCCTGATTGATTTTATTGTTATTCTTGGTGTTGTTGTTATCGTCATCGTTGTTATTGCTGCAGTGGCAGTCGCAATCTTAAGTGCTTTACTTTAAGGTGTTTAAATGTTTTGTTTGTACCGTCAGCACACCTTGAACTTTGGGTGAATGTGGTCGGAACAGCGGTCGAACGGCTGAGGGTTGAACAACACGTAGGTGCAGTGGTCTGCTGCTACCATTGTGTCAACATTTGGGAGACAATTGGATTAGCTTGACCAGTCAGCGACACAAAGGGAGGTCCGCTCTCCCCAGGGCCTGCATCACTGGTGCAGGAGGTCAGAATTCACGCAAAACGGACGGCTGTCTTTTTCTCCCTGCAAAGGCTTAGAAGCGTTGGGATCCAGGAGGAATTAGCGCAGCTGAAACTTAATCGGTGACTAATCAGATGAGACATCCACCGCCTGGCCCATCAACGGCCGCTACTCTGCTGTAACACTTTAATGTGAATTAAATGGAGACCATTGATTAGGTGGCGAAGATTAGATGTCAGACTTCTAACTTTGTCACAAAATTGATAACGTCCCTTATATTTAAGGCTTTGAATGAAAGAGGAACTGAAATAATAATAGATCTCTCTGTTGGGTTCGGTTCAAACTTTGCTAGTGTTCCGCTTTTTTTCCATCCCAAGTACATAATACACACTTTACTGGAAAATCAAATGTTTTATTAATGCTCCCAGAGATTTCCCTGACTGAGAGAGTTGTTAAAGTTGTTGAAGCTATTAAACTTCTGTGTCCTCACATAAAGGTCGAGTGCACCTAGTTAAAATCAGCATCAGCATTTCAGCTTTGATGTGACTGCGCACCACCTCTGAGTTATATTCTGCACAAGCTTCACGTCTTGAGATATATCCACCCTCTGAGATGTATTGACCAAATGTGTGACTCATGCTGACTGTCTTGTTAAAAAATGTTATATCCTCATTCTTAAAGACCATGACATTTGCTAATATCAGCGTCAGAAAAACACTAAGTTTTAATGCTATTTGCATGTGTTTTTTTAAAATGTAATTTAGAAGCAATAACAGTTCAGACCAAAACTGCGGCCGGCGCCATACGTCTTATTCGCAATGTTATGGATTGAGGAAGGAACACAATGATTAATGTTTATTACTTGGGGGCTAGAAACATTTTGAGCTGGCTCGAAATTTCTTAATTTTGGTTCTCACTCTAATTTCTGTCTTATTATGCGTTGATTGGGGGGAATTTGTTTATTTTTTTTCAGTTTTGGTGTGTCAGACGTTTGTGTGGTATTGCCTCTTGTATTCTTTTTCATTCCTCCGGAATCACAAGCAGAGTTCAATGGATGGAAGCTAACTTCTCTACAGTCTTTGACGTGGAAGTCTTAACCTGGCTGTTCTTGTCAGCAGGAGAGGAAGAGAGGAACGGAAATGATGGAGATACACTTCTTGGAGGCTTCAGTCGACGGGTGAAATAGGAGGTACACCTTCTGCACTGTATTCTGCGAGTGAGTGGGCTGAGCATAGTCTGCTTGTGGGTTGAGCTCCCTGTGGCGCCTTGCTGATGTAACTGATGTCAATATTGGTTGTTGGCTGTGCCACTGAACCTGTTGAGCTTACAGGTATTTTGAACTGTGTCTTTACCGATCACATACAAAGTGCTGTGTGGTGTGAGAGAGCCAAAACTGCTGTCCACTGGGACTCTTCATTAGCCAGAGCTGCCTATATTGCTATAGCAACCGGCTTAAAGTGGTGGAGTTGAGGAGAACAGAAGCTCCATTAATAGTTGGAGGGAATTATGTGTGGGATTACGCCCCACAGCCACTTTTGTGACCATTCTGTGATATCCACAGGGATAACCAGTCTGAAACTAAAATTGTGTCAGTCTCCTTCCAAAGACATGTTGCACATGGCATATGTATCTCACTAACTTCAGAATTTGAGTGGTCTTTGGACGGCTGCCCATCACAGGGCAACATGCTTCAGCTGGTCTCAGCACCAAATTTAGTATAATTAGCATTTTGATTTTGGTTTTGACTGGGTTAATGGCCAGTGCTCCGAGCATCCATCAACTCGTCATTCTGTCTGTTCCTTCTGGAATAACGGCTCACCTGGAACATTGTTGCTGGTTTACGATGCTAACACAGTACCTCGTTGAGGGTACAGTCCGGTTCTGATTGACATATTACCATAACACGTATCTTAAGATGTGCTTTCACTTTCCTTTAATAGAACTTAGCAAGGCTCCTGGGTCAAAACAAGGGGAATGACTGCCAACTGTTCAGGGAGACGTTTTAATACAATGTCACCCTCTCGCTGTCCTCGTAGGTACAAAACCTCAACCGCATACAGATTTTTTCAAGACAAAAATTCTAAACATCGTTATGAGTATTAACCGTTAAATGTTAGTCACAACAATAGGTAGAGGATAAAAGGGACATTTTTGCAAAGAATGCGCATACCTGATTTAAAAAAATAAGCTGTATTACTACTGCATTCATTCATCAAAGAAAGGAGGAAAGGCTGTTTTTATTCTGTTAAATCAGTGGATCAAAGATGCATTAAAAGCACAGTATGAAGTCTGAATACAATAAAACAGGTGGTGTGGTACAGGGGTAGTTTTACTTTACGTAACAGAACAGACAGTGGGCCCTTTTACATTGATACATGATGAAAACTGTTTAGAGAATGGCAAACGCCATTTATAGTTTCAGCAGAGCTTGTCATCTGTGAATCAACGCAGCATGCCTTGACATTTACCACGTCAGTGTAGAAACAAGTGTTGCCCGAGAATTCCATTCACTCGTTTTTTAACGAAGAACGGCCAGGTGCTGTACTCCTTCCCACACTAATCTTTTCTATTCTATTTCTATATCCTATTCTGACCTCTTCTAATTGGAAGGTGAGGAGCAAGAAAATCCATATTTAGTTCAGTTATTTGTGTCTGCCTATACAGACATGTGTCGACTAAAAGGTCTAAGAAAACACACAGATCGTTTGTGTTCACATTTAAATATGACATTTTTTTGTTGTTGTAAGACATCTGAATATTATGCCTGGATATCTTGTATAATGTTACCAATTCATTCTCTGGTTCACTGCTTCCCTTACAACAGTGACAAAAAAACAGCATCTGCAGTGATGTACCCTGAACTGCCCAAAATCAAAAACCTCAGCTCTCCAAGAGTCCAGAGGGATGATCATTCTTGGATCCCTCGCCTGGCAGTCTCCGCGCACTTATCCTCCCTTACTGTCCATATGTGCAAACTAAGCAAATGGCACAAGCACAGATTCCCAGTGAATGTTATGTCCCCACCTACGTGTGTTAGTGGTGTCGTTTGTTCTCTTTGTATTCCCCTCCCTCTCTCTCCCCTCTCTCTCTCTCTCTCTCTCCCTCTCTCTCCCCCTCTCTCTCCCTCCCTCTCTCTCTCTCTCTCTCCCTCTCTCTCTCCCCTCTCTCTCTCTCTCTCTCTCTCTCTCTCCGTGCACAAAGCCCATCACTGTATTATAAATCAGCCCATGTTTATCTTGCTTTCTTTCCCCATTATTGTTATCATCACTGTCGCTGTGGTAATGAGGCAGGGGTGAGTTACGGGCTAACTGCCGGTTGCTCTTGTCTGTGGCCAAGCCCGCAGTCGGGACCCGGCGTGAAACCGAAATCTGGGCCACGAGGGGCAGCCAAGACCGCCCCTTCACAAGTCCCTCCCCGCACGGGACCCAGGGGCCGGACCGGTGGCCCCCGGTGGCCCCTGGTGGCCCCTGTGCTGCCTATCAGGGGTTAATGGGAGTACAACAAGCCAGTGACGCTTTCAACGCAGGCCGCCCATAAAACGCTCAGTCGGAAATGGCGTTACGCCTCTGAAGTCAACAACCGGGCGTCGCTATTGAGAAGCTCCCACCCCCCCTCTTCCAGTGGATGGAGAGGAGTGGAAATGCAGGAGCTAACAGGAGGAGGTGTGTGGTGTGGATCGGACTGGTGCAAGGTCACCGCGGCCAGTTAATTCATTGCAGACGCGCCTCACCCGGGCTGTGTTTACAAAAGCCCCTGCCATCACAAACATTATAAATATGCAGTATGTTGGGAAGATTGATTATTTTACTTTCTTCTCCCCTTCCTGCTTGAAACCCCACTGGTAAAGACACAACAGCTGTGCGACAAGGGCAGCCGCATTTCTTGCCCAGGCCGGGGTTATCAACGATACACTGATTTGATTTTTTAAATCCTTTGTTGCTAATATGCTAATGCTAATAGTCCTCGTGCAGAGGAAAGAAAATCTATACCAAAGAAGACTTTTCACATATAACAACGGTGTCATCGCAGTATCGACACTTAAAAACACTTCCTGATCCTTTCTCATGGAAGGGATGGGGGGGGGGGGGGGCGGTAATGAAATTTTTGGGAGGTCTTGATACATCCACAACGTTCCAGGCCTCAGTCTGACACAGCGCGGAGACAGCGGAGCACCCTGAAGTAGCTTTTGGGGCGTGGGGGCGGCCTGTTTGTACCTCAGTCTGATTTAGGGCCTTTCCGCTGTCAACAGGGGCCACGGCCAACTGTAAATCAGGCTCGTCTGGGCCTTACAGCTAGTCTGAAACTCAAGGGGTCTAATTGCTGTAACCAAGGAGGAACTATTGGGTTCCCACTTCCAAAATGCTAATGCGTAACTTATGAGGAGGAACGGCCCCGTTTTCCAAATTGAGATGTGAAAGAAACGTGTTGGAAGGTGATGACAAGAATGAAGTGAACCAGTTGTTTCCTGAAGCCCAGAGCCAGATGTGTCACATACTGAGTTAAATAAATCTGCTTGAAATTTATATTTAATAACTCAGAAATTTAAGGGCATTGTACAGGCTCATTAATGTTTGGGGGTGTGAGGGCAGGGTGAATTACCCAGAGCCAGACTAGAAGAAAAAAAAAAGCAATTAAAGGAGATGCAAAAAGTGGACTGTTGTGGGTGCCCTCCTGAATGAAATGGCAGGAGAACTCGGAGCTGTTAGAGAGATGTCTGTGAAGTGTGAGTGACACAGCAGGGCCCATTTCCCTCATCTCAGCTCATAAACTACCCACCTCCAGCATTCGGCGCCGGGCTGGAGACCCGCCTGCAAACGTGTTAAACGGCACGGTTCGGGGCGAAAACGGACTGAGATTTGCACCAGGTTTTCCGGCAGAGCCATCCTAACTGGCCGGGAAAGCGATTTCCGGCCTCTGCTGGGACAGAGGGCGGCGGGCGCAGCTGGGCGGAGCTGGGCGGCGGGGGAGCTGTCCGCATGGAGGCAACGTGAGCGCTGAACATAGGAAACTCCGAGGCTGAAGCTCAGTGGCTCTCGGGGGACGTTCTGCTGTTTGTGTGTGTTGCATTTCAGTTTCCATCTTAATTAAATCGTGGCGATGAGCACCGGCCAAGAATGCGTTGTGACAGTCTAAAGGGGGTGAAAACCAGAAAACCAGCCTTTAAAACTGCACTTTGAAGGAGTTTTCTTTGAAGCCGTTAAAACGTGTTTCTATTCATGCTCGTGTTTGGAAAGGAGGGGCTTCCTCCACGAGCTCCAACCCCCTCGGTCGGCCTCCGAAAGGCCTCTGGCGGGCCGCTGACTTCCAACCCACCAAGAGAACGGGCCTCATTTGTTCTGGAGGCCTGCGCCAAACCCTATTGCAGAAAATAAGTGTTCAAGGGGGCTTAATTATTTCCCTCCCCCCTGTGGAAAATGTATTTCACATTCATTCTCTTTTGAGACGCTGCGTTTGTCTGACCGGGAACCCTCTTTGAACGCAGTGTACGCTTCGATTTTCGCCACAGAGCTAAATGACGTAAAGCTGAATGACGTAAACTTGGCTTTTGATTGGTGATGCGCTGGGGGGGGGCGACCTGTTCTCTACATACGTTTATTCCTGCTGCAGCCCAGCAATCTTCTTTTGCACAGTGGTAGTTCAAGTCAGCCTGGCCTGGATAAGTGTACAAATGTCAGGGGGTCCCGGTGG
>JAOYSI010073145.1:0-20378 GCA_025775065.1 Hiodon alosoides
ATGGAACAATCTGTTCTTTCCACGTAGATAGAGTCTGTGACAGCCCTGTTTGCATCTGCTGAGAAAAAAGTGCTTACGTCTGTAAACATTCCTATTTTTAGGTTATTTACATCTCTTCACTTTTTACTTTGAAGTTAAACATTTGCTTTTACTTCCCTTGCCTGTTGCCTATCCAATGTTATTTTTTAAACTGAGTCTCATATTGCATTGTTTAATGCATGTATACATGTAAAAGTGAAACTTGCAACAATCGTTTTAAGCTGAGTTAATACTGAATTTAAAACCTTTTCATTCTTATGTCAATAATACAACTTAGATTGGCATGGTTTCAGCAGGAATAAATATTTAGTTGTTCATGTGCACAGGTGATTGTATTATTGCAACACAAGCTGATACAAATGATATGTTATATTCTAATATGTTAAGTTCCGGAATACCTTTGTTGCAACCAAAAGTGTGTACTTGAGGGAATAATTATGTTACTCATTTTATAGTGTATATTTACTAAAATAATTTACTCCTTCAAAAGATCTTAGCTTTTCTTAGCTAAGCAAAAGCAAATCCTTTTTGGAGATTGGCAGTGAGACAACATATACCTTTAATGTGAATTATTGTGTGATCACAAGACTCTTATTGAATTCTCCTGGATGTGTTTTATAATTAAAATCTTAATGATAATGGCCTCTATTATAGACTCCTGGAAATTAAATCCGGATGCTAGTATTAGATCATAATAAAAAAGTATAGAGGACATATTTCAGCCCAGTGACATATTTTCGTCATAGAAATATTTCTTGTCTCATTCTAAATCTGACTTTTATCAAAGCTGTATTCAACCTTGCCTACCAACTAGATTAAATCTCATCCAAATCCCACTCATTAAAAAATGCCCCACTCATTGCAAAAGCAATTTTACATCCCCCTGGGTAGAGTTAAGTGGATGAGTGGCATTTGTTTCAAAGGTTTCTATCATACAGACTATTGCTTTTAGTCAAGACTCTGCTGTCTTCTCGTGATCGTTTTGTATAGCCTACAAAATAAGCTCATTCTAGCAATATAACTTTCATATATTCTATAAATAAATAACTTGATAAAATCACCGAACCTGAACACAAATAAAATGGCTTTTTAAACAGGAATACAAAAATCGATTTTTATTTTTATGTATAAATATTATTTATATGGCTTGTACATAAACCTTTGTAGAACTGTATATTCATAGCACTTTAAAAATGAAAACTTTAATCTCTACACGTTGCATTTACCCAGTTCCTCACCTGGCTTATGTGTGAGAGGAGTGTGTAAATTCTGATTTCCGCCACCGTGTCTTCCTGACTCCAGGAAAATTCCCAACACTTTATTGGTATTCCTGAGGAACTGAAAGCCAAGTCTATCTTATTGTGTAGTAGTAAATTAAACTGGCAATAAAGCATTAAGTGGAAGTCAGCACTTTAGAAAAGGAACTAGAGAATTACAAATTGGACCATAGTGACTGAACATTTACTCCTGTGTCTGTGTCTGAGGGAGAAAGTGTCCAAACCTGAGTTTGTGTAACCTTAATTCACTGTAATTAGTTTTAAGCATAAAACAGGCCTCAGTTTTACAAATAGTAAGACTGACCTAAAGTGATGTTTACACAAGCAGCCAAAACAACAAAGGAAGCGCCGGATTGTTCAAAACTGCCCGCATTATTTCGCTCTGCATATATCCTATGGTGCTGTACAGGCTTAATTTATCCGTTTTTCAGAAGACGGTTAAGGTTTCTGTAAGAGACACTTTTTTTCTCTCCACACTATAAATAACATTTGATGTTAAACAGACACAGTATAGTATAGTGTATTCACATCCCCTTTAAACTCTACCATCTGGTACATTAACAGCTATTAGCGTTGCCGTAACGACATCACGAAATGCATGCGACACAGGGAGCAAAGAGAACGCCAACCAAAATAACTTCAGGACTATGGACGGCAGAAGAGGAAAAACCTAACAGTGGTTGCACTTTGACCAGAACTGACAATGACGAGTTTTTGAGTCGTCCTGCAACCGCATGTGTACCCTGGCTTTCGTCTCCGGACCGTGCTCCTCTGGTCGCTGCCCACTGGCACATGACGACGGGGGAGAAGAGCCCAAACCCCTGAACCCCTGGGGACTAGAGGCCCTTGAAGGCAGACTGACAGACCCAGTTGAGTCCCCCCGCCTTTGACCTTGACTTCTCTGTTGAACAAGACAAACGCAGGAGCAGTCAGGCACCGATTCAATGAGTTTGTGGGAAAGACTGTGGGTCAGGAGCAGTCAGGCACCGATTCAATGAGTTTGTGGGAAAAACTGTGGGTCAGGAGTAGTCTGTTGGTCCCCTACTTTGCCCTGCACCAAGGCCGACTCAACAGGATCATCCCTACGGATTACGGCCTGCTACACACGGTGGGTCTCTTGGGCCTCTATCCACACAGTGTTGTGACGGACTATGCCACCCAATATCTCGAGGTGATTCCTCTCAGGACCTGCACCAGTAAGACCATCACCCAGAAGCTGGTCCGTCCATCCAGCAGCAGGGAGAAAAGGGGACTGAACTAGTTAGAGAGGTAACTAACCCTCCCACACAAAAGTTTCTGCCCACTTTTGGATCTGCGGCCCCTAGTCAGCACTGAAGAAATGTGTTCCGTGTTTTCGTATGCGTTCTGTGTTCAGAGTTTTCCCCTCAGTTGGCCCAGGGCCTTAATTTTGAACATCCTGACCAGAACTGACATCAGAGATTTTTTGAGTGTGGTTTCCTGACTTTTGGTCCCACCCCTGGCGACCTGACCGATCCACATAGTTTTATGTACAATTATAAAGTCTATCATATACTGCCACGATGGTTTGGCTTAGTTTTACACACCCAGTACTTTATAATTTATGTTCAACCAGTCTCAGCAGTTGAATACAAACTATTTAGAAAACAATGCACAAAAAACCCCTAAGCTTCACTTGGTGTTCTGATTTTTAAGGACGGCTATAATAATTGGAGGTTGTGACATTTGAAGTTAAATCACCTGCCTGAATCCCTTGTTTTTTGTTTTGTCTGAGACCTTCCGACTTCAACCCTCCGGCACCACCATACCTACTGCGTTCTCCCTCAGTGAGCAATTCCTAACTTTTCTTTGCCAAGTTTTTTCCCAAGATGAAAGTCATCAACAACAATATGTTTCATGTTTCTAAAGATGAACTCAATACACAATTAATGTTTTTTACACACACATGCATATACACGGTTCTTCAGCTGGAAGACCCTTTGGTCAGCTTGACCTGAGCTTATAATTAATATATTTTTAACCCATTAATACACCACTTAATGTAACTGTTAAAATTAATTTAGTTTATTTAAAATTTAAAATTTTTATGCAAAGGTCGAACCTACTGCAAGGGTGTTTATCAATGATTTCCTTTACCTGATATATAACGCCAACCAGCACCTTATATAAGTGTTGTCTTACTGTGGCACGCTGGGGCGTGCCCAGTCCAGAAGCGGTCCAATGGTCTATTATGTTGAAGTTATACTTTCTCTGCTCTTGCTGACGTAGGTGGTTCATGGGCTTTCACCTAGATGTCTTCTCATTTGGTTCTGCATAATCATATGGCTTATCTCCTGAGGTCTCTCAGTAAGTTCCTCTTGATTAAGAAACTCATCGAAAAAATTCAAAATTTTCAAATGAAAAAAAAGTTTTGTCTGTTATGCAAAATACAAAATACACACATTGAAACCCACTGCACTGTGAATGCTGCTCTTTTTAAAATGTAATTGTTTTTATTTTAAGAGATTCTGAGCGGCGTCCTCCAGAGGGGAGGAAAGATGGCTATAGATTGGGTGTCTGGCCATGAGTTACGTTGGGGCTTTGGCTTTTTTGCTTTAGGCTGAAAATAAACTGGAAGAGATCAATGTAAAACAGAGATCACATTTAAATTAGTACAGGGAAACATGTCGAGTGCATCTTGCCCGACAGCATGTGGGAGCAGTTCATTATATAATTCAGGCCCGAGTTACTCTGCACAATTACAACCTTTCAGATGAAATGTTTCACTGTGCACACGCACACACAAAGTTACTTGTTTATCTGCTGCTGAAACAGTTGTTATTTCTGTTTGGAAGTGTAAAGGTACATTTAAAGGATACATTTTAAGTTTTATCCGTTGCGATTTGTTTTATACGGTTAATGCTTTTATGGTAGCTGGTCTCGGCCGACACCAGAATGAAAATACACAACAAAATACCATTAATAGATTGTGTTATATTATACTAGAATCACATTTCACCATCATCATTTTGTGACATATATTGGATATAGGATATGTAGAAACTCGATATGGCACTTCTCAGATCAATGGTTGGGTATTTAAAAAAAAAAAAAGTAGATTCTTTTAATAACAGTATTTATATTTTTTTAAATGCAGAGACTGCAAAAAACCAAATCATATATCTCGATCCGTAATCGTATCCGGATTTCAAACGGTTTCAGTGTATAAACAATTACGCACTGATGATGCTTGAGAGTGGTATCTAAATTTACAAACTGCTCAACACAAGCAGGGGTATTAACTTCAGAGACCTTTCCCTCAAACATTTTGTTAAAGGCATAATACCCCAATTCTGAAACCATAGACCATAATTAAGCTCAAAGCTAGCTTTGATTGTGTTCTTGTCTTTGCAACATACAGTACTGTGGGTGAGATAAATAACAGCACCATGGTGCTGTATAATTATTTTTGATTTATCTAAAAAGAGTAATTACTTGCATGAATCGTTCTTTGAAAGACTTTTTTTTTCTCAATCAAAATAAGGCTTAATTTTCAATCATTCAAATGTAATCTGTGCACATGATTTCATCAGGAAACGGCGTTTGTCTGTATGGAGTAAAATAATTACATGTCCTCTGTAAACTTCCAATAGATTTTTTTTTTTTTCTCCCACCAATGATATGTGATCAGTGTCGCCATACATCACTTTCAGTGACATTTTATTATGTTGTATATGTTTTTATTCCATTTCAATTTTGCGTGATTTAAATTTTTTTATTTAAAATGTGCTTTTATATCTGGGAAGTTGTTTTAAGTAACACCTGGGACATTTGTAGCCCTTTTAAATTGCACTGTTGCTAATGGTGAAGGCGAAAGACTTGGCTTGCAGGGGTGGAACATCTGGGAAAAATCGGCAAAATAGGTGCCATGGTAGTTCTTGGTCTGTCGGAGTTCAAGGGCACTGGGCTTCTCAACACTCCTGAGTGATATCTTGATGAGCTCTGTCAGGTAATAGGAAGGTACTCCACCTTTGCAGGAAAGGGGATTAAACTGAAGTCATCCCAATCAGAGGTCAGCTCTGCAGAGGGTATTGGATTGCGGGCTTTCCTAACAGGGCTGCCATTGAGGTGACCTTGACAAGCCTCTATGCAACGCAGCCTCTGCTTTATTAATTTAATTTAATTTGCATCTCCTGACGCTCTGGATTAGCGGATAAGAGTTGTTTGAAAAAGGGAGCAAACATACCTCTGTAGGAATGTGTATAATGCTTATATTTCATATCAACAGTTCTGAGCGTTTAGGATTGTACCTGTGAAGACCTTTCGTTCTGAAACGACTGTGATTGAGCAGATTGTTGCAAGCACAGAAGGAGTTCTATATATTTGGTTGTTTGTGATTTATTATACTATTGTTGACTTTTTTAAGCCCAGTATAATTATTTCTGAAGCCATTCATGAAATTGAATGTCCCTGAATGTGGATTATATAATAAGTATAAATATGACAAGAATTATTGGTTTAGTCGTAACTGACCACAATCACAGTAATAACTACGTCATTGGGAAAAGTTATTTAAATTTCTTTCCCAAAGTCGAGGGTAAACAGAAACAGTGACATATAGACATGCATATCCACAGCTACTAAAGGCACCTAAAAGGCCTGGTTGGGTATAACCAGTCTGAGCCTGGTTTGACTACATTATCATGCATGGCCATTTCTATAAACTTTACATATAAGCTCTAAATATATATACAGTAAGCGGGGGTATAATCATCCAACCATGCCTTTTTTTAATGGATTTGTTTCTTTCTATCTTTTTCCCCTAACCCCGTGTCCCACGATCCTGACCTTTTCCGCAGGCTCTCCACTGGCCCGTGTTCCAGGGAACGCATCAGAGAGCTAGATTGGTGGGTCAGTATGGGTCCGTACGGTAGTTCTTTCTAATAGAAGTCAATTCTAACCTTTGCCCTGAACAGGTGGACATACTGTCTCGGACCACTAATTTATGATTGATGTCTCTTCAGGCCAAATCAGACCCGCTGACCTTAACCTCTGTAACATCAAACCTTTTTATTAAAATGTATGCAAATATTAGGCAAATATGTTGGGGCAGATTAACGTTTTATATCTGCAAACCATAGAGCTCATTGGGTTTCTATTTATCCGACCAGAGCAATCGTATTCAGCGTAAATTCCCAAATTGTATCTAACCGTCTTATTCTTTTTGACCTCAATACAAAAGGATGTCTGGAGCATAGTGTGCGCATGCTTACTCAAACATGCAAACATACACACAAAAAAGCGAAAATTTTCTGTTTATTTCTTACAAATAACTGTGGAGGAAGACATAGTGGTAAGCTCATTATAGACCACTGCATAAAACACCCCTGTGTGTTCTTCCCCCCATATCTGCTGAGGGATGGGTTGGGTTGGGTTGGGTTTGGTTGGGTTTGGTTGGGTTGGGTTTGGTTGGGTTGGGTTGGGTTTGGTTGGGTTGGGTTGGGTTGGGTTTGGTTGGGTTGGGTTGGGTTTGGTTGGGTTGGGTTGGGTTGGGTTGGGTTGGGTTTGGTTGGGTTGGGTTGGGTTTTGTTTGGTTGGGTTTGGTTGGGTTGGGTTTGGTTGGGTTGGGTTGGGTTGGGTTGGTAGAGCTGCCGACAGGCGATGAGCAGCGGGGAAATCTGGAGTTTAGCTTCTTGCCGTGCCCATTTCCCCCCATTGCAGTTTGGAAGAGGAACCACCTGAAGGTTCCTGTGGCTTCTACTGAACACATAACGTTCCGTGTTGGGTTGCTCCTTCCAACCGACTGTAGCCGGGAAGTGGTCTGCATTAACTTACTCAGTCTGACTTCAGGAAAAGTCTGAAAGGCATTCAATACAATTCAGTTCAATTCCCCTTCATAATCCCTGGACAACTACTTAGTATATGCACTTTCGGTCTTACATCGCATCAAACAACGACTCTCGTGGCTCCGTGTAGTGTCAACATTGTAAAAATAGATTTTATAAAGGGCCGGGAGGAATCAATAGGCCTTGTCAGCTTACCTAAGGTCACTCGTATAGATCCTTTATTGAACAAGGGCAACGGTGACCTGTAGAGGGGGGCTGTCCCCCCCTTGTCTCAAGGATGAGCCTACAGTCTACATCACAAGCCACTCTGCAGAGTCATTATCTCGCACTGTTAGGCTCACTTAGAGTGATTACATGTATTGTAACTTCTCGTTACCGTCTCTTTACAGCAGGCCTATCTCTATAATTCTGGGACAGTCTCCAGGCTACCTGAGAGTCTTGTGGGTAACCTCAAAACGAGACCAGGAGAAAAGAGCGATTTCCAGGCTGGATCTTCGTTGCCTGACCTGATCCAAGAACATGAAAGGTTTCTTTGTTTAAAACTGAAAATGAAAGACCTTTCATCTGAATGTCGATGGGTTGTCCCAAAGTCCTATACAGCATATGCTGTGTTTGTTTTTACTACCATTACAGGTTTTTATCGGGGCGTCCTCCAGGCTAAATAACCTTAAATAACCTTCCTGTGAGTTAAAGGTATGCGGATTTGTGTGCTTTTAGGGTAAAAGACTTCTGTCTTGGAAATTATATGGGTGCCATAAATCTGAAGAACGGTGGGAGAGGAGACCCATCACAGACTAACAACCACAGACTATAGGCTGGGATTTTTTTATTACTATTTTTTGAGCTCAAATTTATGGCCATGCAACAGAACTTTGTCTTTTAAAACACTAAGCACAATTGCCGGAGCTCTTGGTAGATTAACTGTATTGAACTTTACAGGCCCGAGGCCATTAGACGCAATATGTGAATCAGAACCAGTGCCGTCATAAAGAACGACTTCACATCGGTTTTAAGCACACTTGACTTGTAAGCGGTGGCCCAGTACCCGTTCCATCACATTAGAAAAACAGGGACAACAAAATTACTTTAACATTTGCATTTTTATTCATCGTTTTCACAAATGTTTTACTTTTAATTAGCTGGGCTGGGGCGGTTTTTCCTCACTCATAAACCTGTGCTTTTGGGTTATCATAACAGTTCAAACTTTACAAAAACCAAATTATTTCTACAACCGTTTAAATGTGTTACTGCCAGTCTCCGATGTTTGTACTTGTCTGAGCAGTTGCCTTTTTGTAAGTTATGCCTGTCACATATGGTTCTGTTGAATATTGATCTACTGTGTCTGTGCAGGAGTTTTTAATAGTTTTAAATTAAAAAGGCACTTCCATATTTACTGAGCGCTCTGCCTCTGGACCAACCCTTTAGCACTGGGCGCTATCTCTCCTCCAGCCACCCCCAGTGAGTGCAATGAAAACCTGCCACTACATAAGACAACCAATGCATCTACTGGAAAGTACAGCGGCCTTTCCTATGTATACCCAGCTGAATATCTTCCCTGTCCGAGTGTGCTTGTAACGGCTGAGCGGTCTTGTTTTTCAGAACGTACTCATCAACAGGAACAGGATCTGCAGACGCATCGTGAAGCTTACCACATCTTTGAAACTGCCTTCCGTGTCGTCTTGCCGCGTCGATTTCCCCTGTATGCCCAACATGTGATGCAAACCATGGCATACTAAGAATTTGAGAAAAGGGTGATTAAACGCACATATATTCTACGTTCTGCAGATTTTGATGTGCAGATTCTGACAAAATCCCACGAAAAGGAGGAAATTGAAAGGCTACTCTTCAATTAGTAATCGAAAAGGACAATGTGTCACCAAGGGCTTCATCGGGTCATGAGACATCGAAGCAGCCTATGGCCATTAAATAGACCACCAACGTGAAACTAATTAATCAGTTAGGTTCAATTTGTTAATGAGTATGACTTGATTAATTGATAGTACTTCCACTGTAAATTAACAGTTTTGCTCACCAATTGATTCTTTGGTAATTGAGGCTGATGTGACCGTGTTCTGGTTGTGCCGAGGTGGGAAAGACCTTTTCGACAGCTAACAGTGCTAATTGGTTCGATCTAAAATGATATATTACTGAGATTAGCATTGTTCTGTAATGGATCACCTATGAATACCTGCGGTAGAAAAACGAAAAGAAAAAAGTATTTGGGCTCTCTAAACTCTTTCCCCTGGGTAATGTATTGTTTTCAATGCTGAGAGGCTGAATGTCTTTTTTGGGCGGGGAGGTTTCCTTTGGAGGTATTTGGCAGGCAGCCTTAAACTGATTTGCAAGTAAATCACTTTAAGTATAAAGCGTGGTATATGATAAATATGCTCCTTCAGCCAAGAAAGAACAGATGAGTAGGATTACAGACATAAACTGTATAAATCATTTTCCGCAGCCCTGGAAGTGTTTTGTTTCATTTGGTGAAAATGCAATGAAATATACTTCAGTAGTTAATCTATAAAGCTTTATAATATGTATTTTTAAAAGATACAGTATATTTTTTAAAAGACAAGTACATACAATTAAGCAAATTTACGTTTAATTTACAAATGGTATGAGCGTAATTACTTTGAATTCTTCATTTTAAACTTTTACTCGATCTTGGCTTGAACTATCGCCTCTAAAAGTAAATTATTTCCCAAAGTGAAAAGTATTATGAATAAAATAATTATCTATATAACAAAGGATCTACAGTGTTCTAATTTATTCGGATTCACTAGTGGACAGTAGAAATGTGTGTTCCAAGCCATTCAGGAACAGAATGTAATCCGTTGTTACATATTAATAATTTCACTCGTTGTTTCTTAAATGTTCTGATGCAATTTAAAGATTGGATTTAATGTAATTCGTATAATGTTCTTTGAAATAAGAGCTAGACAAATAGAAACCCCTTTCTTCAACAACTTCCAAGTTAAATTAATTACACAGTCCTCACAAGAATCTAATCTTAGTGATTGAAATTTTACACATTATGGAATTTTAACTGTATTTCCATCAGTGCTAAATCCTGTATTCATGTCTCCTTACTAACTGTTCATAAATCATTATTTTAATAGGTTCTTAAAAGATAAGTAAATCCATTTGTAAAGGCCATTGTCCATTGTTAATTATAAGCTGTCTATTAACCATTAAATCGTAGCTCATAAATGGTTTAGTAAATCATTTCATAAAGGACTTTATAAATACCAAAATATAGTTATTATAGAACATGCAATCCTATATATCTAATTGTGACTCCGTTACGTGGCATTAGAAACCTGCCTAATGTGTGAAATGGAAAATACTACGGACCATACAATTTAACACTGAACATTAATTTAAAGCTGGTAGTGTGTAGGTAGCTCTTTGATTTAAAACTCTTCGACTCTCTTTTGTATTAAAGGGAACTGTGACTGAAACCAAGAAGCCTGGTGCAGTCTTGGTCGTTCGCTGCTGAATGTGCTGCAGAGAGTAAAATCTGGGGCAAAGACAATTAGCAGAAGGGATTACCCCCCCAGATTGCCCTGCACGCCACTGCGTTGCATTGTACACTGTCCAGTTTCAGAATGGGATCTAAAGTGCAATGAAAAGCAGATAACTTTAATCTTATCTTGAGTCAGAATTTTTTGTCAGTTTTCATTGCAGTTCCAAGTCTGGAATGAAAATCAAGTATTCCCTAGGAACTCCAGGATTGTAATAATGTCAGTGAGAATAATGTACTCTCTCTCTCTTTGGTTTAGAATACATTCATAAACCCTCACAGTGTAGTGACTCTGAATATAACCGGGTTTGAACAATTAGCTAAATAACAAAAAATCAGGGACACCATAAAAAAAACTAACAAAAAAAATAGAAATAACTCCCAAAAAAAACCCCTTAATTTTTGTTCACAGCTTACTGGAGCTTAACTCTATTTGATGTGAAAGAGGCATAAAGATTAACAGGCTCATTTTGTATTCAAAGCTAAAGACACTGGCAGCGACAGTAACATCTTTTAACACCAGATATTTATTTATTTCCCACAGAAGCACAGTACTGCATTGTCTAAGATAATCTTCAGCTATGCCTGTTTCAAGATCAATTTCCAAATTGATTACAATTCATGTCGCTAGTCAAAGCTATGAAAAAATATATATACAGTCTACACAGTTTGCACTAACTATTTTGAAGAAAGCCGGTAATATTGTTAAAAAAATAAATGTGGTTGTTCTGGCTAAATGACGGTCTCTGTGAAAGTAAGTACTTGTTTTTTGTGCGCAGGTGTTCTTGGTATTAGAGCATGTCAAGGGCATCGAAGGGCTTCCCGTTCAGCAGGATATCAGACTGTAAACGCTCAGTTGGGATTCAACACAAGGGGCTCATTTCACCATAAGCCCACTGTGTATGCAGATGTGTTATAATGCACTGCTTAATTTGCCACCTAAGAGAGCTTCGTACAGTAAAGGATTTGTACCATACTCCGTACATTAATGTGTAACAAATGGAAAACGTCAACGGTAATTGCCACGGAGGTCTTTAATAATTAATGATGGTTTCAGACAAACATTGTGATGTTAAAATGGCAACCAGTTAGTTTTTTCTGCAATGTTTACGACACATGTTTGTATTAGACATACGTCTGAATTTCGATTGCTTCGTAATTACATCTCTTGATACACCACTGGGATGTTTAACCTTTACTATAATAAACAGCGTCTAGTAGCACACATTTACGTGTTTATGGTATTGCCAATGGCAGGAGCATTATTTTATTTTTAGGAAACAAGGATTGCAGTTTCCGGTCTGTTTGTTCCTTCTCCGTGCTTGTTCTCCATAGCGAGATCTTAATGAGCTACAGAAATGGGACAAATCCACTTTCAAAAGGAAGAGAAACCAATAAATATTGCATCCTCAGTAATAATTAATGTACGCACTCGGGTATTGGCGGCTGTTGTTCTGCTCCGGAGCCCCTAGTCCTGATTAAGAAGGAGCCCGGGAAGGCTGGAAGGCATGGTGGAGAACCCTTCCCTGTAGTCTCTCCAGCATGGGCCAGTCTGGTGGGCCGGATCAGCCAAGGCGGGCCTTGTTTGCGGGCGGAACCGAGGCCGAGCGGGCGCATGGCTCCAGGGGGAGGAATTACGCCCAGGACTGGAGATGATGTGGTGGGGGAGACCCTCACCGAGCTGCAGGCTCTGACCTACAAACACCAAAAAGCAACTAAACTCGGTATTGACGAGAACATGGGTATAAAAACTCATAATAGAAGAACAAAGAAAAACATATCATATATTTCTAGTTTTTTTTTTTTAATGTAGATGCTTAAAATGCAGTCGTCTTTGTACTACAAAAGTCCACAATTATGCTCTTTTTTTCTTTTGTAGAAAATTTCTGCCCTCATTCCCCCAAAATATGCCTAATAACAATGTCAAATAGTGTTTCTTTTCCTATTTAAATTATTTTCCGGTGTCTCTGTGTTGCTCAAGGATGTGATTTGAGTTCAGTTGCTATGCACTGATGTGATCAGATCTTGATCGTATCTGTGCTGTGTTTGTTAATGGGATTTTGAATCTGTGTGAATGTGCATCTTGCTGGCCCAGTCATGGGCCCTGTGTTTGGAAGCCAACATTTTCCCCACAACTTAGTCAGATAGCCTTTGGTAAAACTTTTCAGGTAAACTTTAAGAAAATATACCTGAATGGAAACACAGTTGGATGGGATATTATTACCTTTGTGAGGAACAGCAACGGATACAAAACAATAGACATATTTTTGTTACCAAGTCGAGGCATTTCTGCTTAAGGTCCCTTCCCACTGTGGAATACTTGTCGCCTCGTTCCATTCACACAATTGCTTAGGATTCAAGAACATTCTAGCACGCTATTAATCTTCCAGAGGAATGAGTGGACACAGGCCCTGCCAAGAGAAAGCACCCTCTCATCAATATAGAGTTGCCAAGAACTTTTGTTAAAACTATTGTTACAGCAAGATACAGCGCTCCTTAGACTGCAGACATTTCTGCGCCCCTCGAAAACGTTATAGAACATGTTTGATCCGATGATCTGATGATCTGATGCTTGGCAGATGGAGTGCACTGCTAAGGGGCCGTGGTCTGCTGGCTCTGCACACATTCATTGGCAGATTTTAGCTTGCCTTGTGCGTTGCAGCCGGGGCTACAGTTTCCCCATGCCATATTTAACGATACCGCACGGCTATGCTAATGTTGAACTTTCACCCCTAGTTTTACTTTGGAGACACCGGACAACACCGATTGGAAAATGCTATTTTGAAATAAATCGAAGAAGGACATATTTTCTCTTACTTCATACACCTGTTATTTTTTGGGATGTTCACTGAAATGCACAAGAAAAAGTAATTATACATATTGACAATATTACTTTTTTTTTTTTCTCACCTGTTAATAATGAAGACGTTATTCCTGGAACATTTATGCAACGAACAGCGATGCAAATTAAGGCTTTCTTACACTCGTCACTTAATATTCATAACTTTCATGAACAATACTTTTGTCTTTGCCAGCTCACACCACTGACAATGAGGTCCTCTTTATAGTGTCAACAGTCTACCAAGCTTTAACATCTAAAAGGCGTTCGGTGAGAAGAAAATCGGTTTGAAATTAGCGGGATAGCGTCTCACTGTTTGTTTTCCTGATGACATGTGATTTTCAGACCCAAGACGGCGAACGAGACAACTTACAAAGGAACGGGTTGGTATAAACTGTCACTTTATTAATTAGCAGTATGCGACATCTCACTGTCATAGCCGTCTTGATCTTAAAGCTTGGCCTGTGAATTTCCTAAGAATTAAATATCTTAACGAGTTCCGCTGTCAGGCTTTCACCATGCAACAGATCATAACTAATCACATAAAATTTGACAAAATGCTGACACAATTCAGTTTTATTAACTAGTTGGCTTGCTATGTGGTAATGTACAGACAAAAGAACGTCTTACACGGACATGACAAGCTGACAACAGAAATAAAATGAGTTATAAAACAATACTATTCCTAAAATACGTTCTTAATTACTATTAACAAACTGTATAAGTTGTGCTGTATTTTACTTTAAACCAATAATCTTAGCGGAAAGGCTCAAGTGAGCCTCTTCAACATTCAAAGACCCAAGGCTGAGAACGAATACTTTACGACAAGGGCCATAAGTTAGTAGCTTTACGGTTTGAATTAAGACCAAGACCTGGTTTTTGATTTTGAGAAGTCTGCTATAGCTATAATAAACAGTTCTCTCAGTGGGCGCTTCAGCCCCAAGAGAGCCAACGAATGTACAACTATACTCTTCAAATCCATTTCTGAAATTACTGAAGCAGTTTAGGTTCAAGGATAGAACAGCCATACCCCTGCTCAGACTTGAACCTGCAAACCTCTGGTGTACCAGACGACTGTACCCACAACAGCAAAACAAATTACGTTGTGACAAAAGTTTGGCTGTATTCAGTTGTGAAAATTGGTACCAAGACGAAAACTTTGTGCATTGTCTCTGAAATGTGCAGGCATATGAGGAACTTCCAAAGCGAAGAGGAAAAGTTCTCCTGGAATTATTGATGTAAAAGTTGTCCTCGGTTCTTTCTAAGGACAACTCCCTTGACCTCACTGCCGTCAAACGGGTGATTGTCCTGTCAAACAATTGGCCGCACATTTTCGTTATAATCGGTTTTATATTTTCACAGGCATGACCGTTGTGATTGCAGATTAGAGGAGTTGAACAAAACCAACACTGTGAAACCCTCGCTCCAACCTCCTTCACGGCCTCCTATCCCCCTCCTCTCTCCTCGCTCGCCCTCTCCATTTCAAACAGAATCAGAATCTCCTCTATTCAAAACCTAAAATAAAGGGCTAGCCTGCTTCCATGACTTTTCTAAGGATTACTGGTTCTGGATATTAGATGGAGGATTGTGAGCAGTCTAATTTTACACCCATCGCCCCACGTAACTGCTTGTGTCTGCTGTGAAATATGGCATCTTTCATTACCAGGCCAACCTCTTTAGGGATAATTTAGCCCTTCATCATCAACGGGTATCTGTACAGCTGCTAGCTTTTATGCCTGTAAATAAATAAGTAAGGATAAATTTAACCTGATCAATTATAGGATAAAAAACAAAAAACATTTACGCTAATTAATTGCACTGCTCTTGCGTAGCAGTGAATGTGGCCTACACACATTTGTAGGCAGTGTTGTTTAATATTAACTTTCTGGACAGAAGTGCCACATTGCATGCAATGAAAGTAATTTCCCAAGTGAAATAAGAACAAATCAAATATTACTGCGTTGAGTGGCTCCTTGAGGAAATCAGTCCAGTTCAGATCTAGCGGCAGGAGTGCCACACGTCTCCGTTTTCATTTGTTCATTTACAAAGGCAGAACTCATGGAAAAAAGAAAACATTTAGTGTATTCGTATACAACAGACGTTGCAGTAAAAATATTTAATTTAACCTAAAGTGAGCAGCCTGGCTCTGGGTCTCAGCGTCCTTCTGACAGAGGGGATGAATCCTTATAGTGCATGGCAGTTTCCCACAATAGCATGATCTTACGTGTCTCAAAGCTGAATGGTTAACTTTTCATCAGTCATATTCAGCGGTACCTGATTACAGATCAGATCTGTTCCTGACAATGCTATTAAATGCATAAATTAAGGGGGTGGGCAGTAACTTCGACACCCATTGGTGCACCCATTTGCATTTTTGGAAACAGGCGGGATTAGGGAGGGACAAGTTCCACAGCCTCACAGTTAATTTGGTGCCCACTGAACTCACGGTGACGCTATAGCAAACGTTAAAGTCATTATTCTTCGACAGTCAGAAACAAACTAACTTTACTGATTCCACGTAAGGGGCGAGCGTAGCTATAGCTTGTTTTGACAGCGAACGTATTAGTGCACACAGAGGCTTCTGTCACTCGTTGTGACAGAAGGTACGCGGATATTGTCAACCCTGGCACGCATGTATAAATAAGTGTTGTAATTATTATTGGTAGCAGCATTATTTTCGCGCGCATGCACGATTGTGTGAGGGTGTTATTTATTGGATGAAATGAAAGAGTTTTATATAAAGCTATAGACTAAACTAAACTAAACACAATGTTGCCGCAGAGAGAAAAGAACATCACGTTTATTTTAAGGATGCAATAAAACCGTAACAGCGATGTAGTAATATTACATATGATATTTTCTTTTCACCAATAACTGTTAACGGTACTTGCATAGCGCGTGTTGGGACGGAAAATGACAAGCGCAGAATATGCTACAAGACAAAAAAAATGCTGTTTTACAAGCATCTATTGTGGTTTACGAGCTCAGGACTTCCGGCGTTAATCTGACGCCACTTCGCCGAATGTGAAGTGTTTCTGTAATGTCATTATAGAGAAACTTTAAAGGGCAGGCACCAAGGCTAAAATTCTCTGTGTGTGGAGGATTTGGCTCTTCTCAACACAGTTCTATTCTCTACTGTATTACTAGAAATGCTGTCATTAATTATAAGCAACAAATAGAATCGTTATGACATAGTTTCAAGGGAAAAATAAAAGACAGTTTTTATGGTTTTTATCTGGACAACTTTGCTTCGGTGTAATAGCTGTCCGGTAAACAAAAAAATGAATTCATAGTAATAAATGACTTATTAAGTAAACGATTAAAACTCAAAACCAAGAATAACACAGCAACAGAACTCAGAATACATTATTTTGACATCTGCAATTGTACTGCTAGATATTTTAAATCAGGAAACAATTGTGGTTGTATTATAATGTTGATTTTATAGTGTAAGATATTATTAAACCAAAAAAGGACTCTTAATTATTCTGAAACAAAAATGTTCAGTTATGTTCTTATTAGTGTGTACTCCGGCGGGTCAAATGAGGCTGATTATCGCCGGCATTTTCAAGCTTGAAGAGAAATATCGACCCTCCCCCATCGTGCCCTGGTCTTTCACTCTTCTGGGGCAAACACACAGGTGTCACTTCTGCCTGGTGTATTGTGAATGCTGGGTAGTGGCGTGATTAAACGGCTTTATTATTAATTTAACAACTGTGCCTTACCTTTTTCAGAAGGGTGGCTTAGATGTTCAACGTGAGGAGGTTTCCACTTCCTACCTCTTTGTAGCTCCACAATGTCACCTCCATGGCTTCCCTACTGCAGACAGCTCGGAGGTTGTCCTCCAATGACTTTGGAATTGTATCCCAGAAGCTCTTTGTTACCCTAGACGAGGGTGCTCAGGATTTGTTCAGTTTGAGTCGGTGTCTGTCATTTTTATTTTTTTTTGTCTTAGTCAGCCTTGTTGATAACACATTTTTAATGTTTTGAGTCACCAGGTACTTACTTCGGTTAGATTATAATGATACCTTAGCTACTTAACAGTTGTCCTGATGTTTTTTTTTTTTTTTGGTGTATAATATATTCGTCCTAATGTTATTTTATTGAGAATTAAAACGCTATTGGATAGGATTTTCTGCGTACTGCGTAGCGTACTCTGTAAAGAATTGAGTGGTAATTCCATTGTTAAAGCCCATCGTATGGATTTTCGGTTTTCTTCCATTCTTGTACATGTCTATAGTTATTAGATTTTCTGGAAATCAGATGTGACTATTTTAGTCATGTCATCCAGTGCAATGTCGGGTTATTAATAACTCTGTAATCATCTGATACCAGGAACCCTTGTGACTGAACCTCCTAGTATCTGACACATGTCATTTTTTTTTTCTTTTGCATATTAGTGTTCAACCATTTTAGACAGTCTTTATAGAAAGTGTGTCATGTGGCATGTTTTAAACCCTTCATTAGAAATATGTCACTGAAAAAAGAAACTGTTCGTAGCAGCAATATGCTTTGTACTGACATCCAAATAAAGTTACATAGCTACCAGCAATGTTTAAAAATCTTGAGCTGATATTTTTCGTATGCTTTAGTGAAGATTTGTGAGATCGCTAATTCATAATGATAATTAACACACCCGTTCTGCTGCGAAAGGTTGGCATCACGTCTGGCCCCTGTGGCACTGCAGCAGCCAACCTGCAGTAGGTGATTTGCGTGTGTTTGACCAGCTGTTCCTGCGGGACCCATTCCGCTGGCCCCCCGTCACACGTCATCACGCCACAAAGGCTCACTCCAGCTCAAAGTAGGGGAACGGCTTGCAGGTGCTGTTGTAAATGAGGTCATCATTGCCATGTCACGCAGCCAGGTTGCCACTAACCACTGAAGCTGGAGTCACGGCGACCGCACCCCCAGTTCTATCGGTCACCTGGGTGTTTGCTGCTACCGGATGTTTCAGGTTTGGTGGAGCCGGCACTGGAGCATAATGGCGAATGCCTGCACTGTGATCACCCAGGTTGTGGCCTGCTATTAATGGACTGTGCCTGGCTGTAATACATTGCCAGGTTATAAATTCCCAAGAACACCCCAGATGGCCAGTGATAACAGGCTGATTTGGTCCAGGCTCAAAATATGCCCACAGCAAAGGCGTTGCTGATGACTGTTTGATATGTCTTTATATTTATATTTTCCCCCAGGATTTCTGCCGTGCTAGACATTCAGCCAGTTACACCATCTCATCGCATTTCTGAGTTATATAGGCGATGTCAGTTCTTTCATGAATGATCGATGCGTCCAAATGACTGTATAAATATTTAATCAATATCCAAAGCACTTTGTCTAACAACATCGCTGCAATGCTAACAATTTTCATTTGCAGTTCAGTGCAGTGCTGAAGCCTGGTACACAAGTGCTGGAGTGGGCGGGGACGGAGAGCTGTAGCTACGCATTCAGACGAGACATACGCTGTTGGTTTTCTGTTGCTTAAACAACACAGCAGACATGAGGGGCAGTGATACATAACTAGATACGCTTTGGATAAACATCTGCATCTGCTGTGAAACCGAGGCGCAGCGACGCTAACAGGGATTCAGACTTGTGTTGTACGTATATGCCCTGAACAACATCCAGGTTCAGTGTCATTTTGTCGTTGATGATGACCAGTTCACCACTGCCTTCAACCCACCCACTTTTCTCCGAGAGATCTGTTGTCACGAGCACCATTTGGAAAGATCCAGCCGGTCACTGCTGCCCTTTTTAAAATCCCTTTAAAACGGTTAAAATGGCGAATGAGAACATTTTGCTGCAGACTTACTATTAGGACTTTGTAGAAGATAAAGAAGTAAACAGGCGATGATCCCTCAGGGAGGTCATTAACACCCACGCAGCTTATTGCAGTATCTCTCCTCTTGGAAGCGCTCTCGCCCGTCATCCCAGCGTTTGCCACTCGGCCGCCTACATTCTCCCGTTTGTGCAGCGTGCTTCAGTGCGCGGGAGACAGAACACATCTGTTTAGCCACAGCTGAGATGACTGCGGGATGCGGCGCGCGCGTCAGCCCGGAGCAGCCGGCGAGAAGAGAGCGTTCCCCAGGCCTGACTCTGCCCCGGGGGAGCCGGATACCGGGAGGCGGAGAGACAGTTTAGGCACTGAGCTGTGCCTTGGGCATGCGCTCTGACTCTAATTCAGTGTGCCAGATATGAATTGCCGGTGTTATTAAATAAGCTGTAAAAAGCAGACCGAGTTCATTTTGGAAGCGTTTTGCACAGTGCTTTAGCAGATTATCGCTGTCAGATTATAAGGGTAGGCGAAGCGCTGTGAAAACATAATCTGTATTGACTAGGCTGGCCATCCTGCCATGGGAAGCCTATTGTTCTTCCGCCATTATGCAGCATTTCTGCAGTGGAACAATAATGTAACATAATGACCAACTGCCCGTGTAAACTGCAAGAAACTCCAGTGCAGGCAGACATTTGTGCAGGAACTTTTCAGGACATTTTCTGTACGTCAACGTTGACAGGACTGCCCATAAGATGCATAAGGTTTGTCTCAGACGGAATGCAGTAAGATTTTACTGGGATCATGTATAGGTGACCGTCCAATAGAAAACCAAAGCCACTGTGGCTTCCATCAGACTGCGATGCTCAAAGAATTAGCAAAAAAACGCTAGCCTGACTAGGCCTGTGTGCATGACGTAGGCTGAACGCTGCAAAACTCTCATGATTTCCAAAGGTAGACATAAAAAAAAAAAATACATTAAGTTAAAATTGTATTTTCTCGCACCATTGCAGGAAAACAATTTGAGATAAAAGTGAGAATAAAATAATATCTGGGTTAAGTCAAAAGACCTTTTTAAGGGTGGGGGGGGGGGGGGGGGGGGGGGGGGGGGGGGGGGGGGGGGGGGGGG
>JAOYSI010073146.1:0-20377 GCA_025775065.1 Hiodon alosoides
GTTGGTAGGTGATCAAATACTTATGTCATGCAATAAAATGCAAATTAATTATTTAAAAATCATACAATGTGATTCTCGGGATTTTTGTTTTAGATTGTTTTGTTCTCTCACAGTTGAAGTGTACGTATGATAAAAATTACAGACCTCTACATGCTTTGTAAGTGGGAAAAAAATAGGCAGTGTATCAAATACCTGTTCTCCCCACTGTATGCATATGGATTAAGGATTTTTTTTAAACCCGAACACAAACTGTCAGGCTGGGGACCCATTACACCTCTCCACTCTGACACTTAGCACTGGAGCTCCACAAGGTTGCGTGCTGAGTCCTCTCCTTTACTCACTCTACACTCACAACTGCACACCAACCCATATCAAAAATACAATAATTAAGTTTGCAGACGACACCACTGTGGTGGGGCTAAAATTCAATGGGGATGAGTCTGCCTACAGGGAGGATGTTTCTGAACTTTCTGAATGGTTTACCAAAACAACCTGACACTTAACACCTCCAAGACAAAGGAGCTTGTTATTCATTTCAGAAAACAGTGGGTGACCATCTTTAAATTTCTTGGCATACACATCTCCCAAGACCTCACATGGACTGTAAACATAACATCTCTGGTGAAGAAGGCACAGCTGCGGCTATACTTCTTCAGGACACTGAGGAAAATCAATCTGTCCCAGCAGTTGCTTGTGAACTTTTACCACTGCTCTGTCGAAAGCATACTAACCTATGGCATCCTGGTGTGGTATGCTGGTTTCACTGCAGCCGAGAAAAAAGCTCTGCAGAGAGTCAACTCAGCACAGATAATCACCGGCTCGCAGTTGCCTTCACAGAACCAGATGTTTACGTCGGGCCAGAAACATTATAAAGGACTCTTCTCACCCCAGGAATCACCTCTTCACTCTACTACCCTCTGGAAGGCGCCATCGGTCTCTTAAGACATGCACCTGCAGACTCCAGAACAGTTTTTATCCAAGTGCCATCAAAGGACTGAACTCCAATTAACAGGGAGACAGTAACTATCTGATTGCAAGTTACAGGTTGTGCAATTAAATAATGGTACGATATTTTATATTTATTTATTTTAATGCCCGTTTGTCTATATCTGTTGTACGTATGTTTCCATGTATGAGTGTACCACTGAGAGGCACTGAATTTCGTTGCACAGTTGTGAAATGACAATTAAAGGAATTCTATTCTATTCTACTTAACCTTAATTGCTTCAGAAAAAATTCAGCTGTAGGTAAAAAGGTCAAATGATTAATGCTATATTTTTCCACAGCTAACTATTTGAAAAAATAAATCAAAACAGAACTATCATCGAACTGAAATTTCAGCATCTCAGCCACAAGGATGCTTTTACTGGTTTCCTTTGGATGCCGAGTTTGGAAAAACTATGAAAAGAGGCAGGATAAATTATTTGCATGTATATTCCATAAGGAACAGTAGAACCAATTACTCTGTTAGATAGAAAAACTGTTCCAATGAATAGCTAGCAAGAAAGGTAAGTGTGGAACGCAGCCTGGAACCACACCCTCAAGACCTGGGAACACGCCCAGAGTGGGCAACACAAGGACCTCGTTGCACACCTGAGTGTGGTTTCGCTAATGATACAACAGCTACAGACTTTAAAAGACCTGGCTGTGCTGTTTTGTTCGAGAAGGTTCCGGCTGGAAAAGTCTGTTGGGTGGCTGGAATGTGTGTTCTCAAAGTTATATGGTTAGTTTATTATTTGAGTGTTCTAAAGCTGGTTTATTTTGTTTTTCATCAGTGTGATTTATTTTGCTTTCCACCGTTTTAGATTGAGTTTCAATCCCTTAGTTGATTTATACCAGTTTTGTTACGTTTGTTACTTAAAATGCCAAATAAAAGGTATAAACACACCCACTGTGTCCCTGTCTCTGGCCACTTCCAGACTGGGCATGGCCCAGGCATACCACAGTAAGAATTAAAGTTACCAGAGAACTCTTTATGTTCTCAGCCTATTTTATCAATCTATATTGTGCATGAAAGACAAGTTAGCACTGCAAATATTATAAATAAACAAATCAGACCAGCTACACTAGACAACGAGCTATGCTGTTATAAACCAATAGATTTACCAATAGATAGACAATCTCTTGAAACATGGTTTTCATGATTCAGCTAATGTCTTCTCAATATAAGGCTAAATGTATTGATGAGATGAGTGATCTGTAGAACACGAAAAACAAGACCTCAGACAAATTAATATTTGATTTACAATTTACCATTGCCAGATGAAGCGAGCACAAAAACACATGTCTAGAACAAGGAAACCTCCACAGTCAACTGCATAGAGACATCAGACTCATTCAGTCCCTGAAGTGCTGTCGGCAGCCAGACCCCCTTTGACTGGGTTCCTGCCAAGACCTACAGCACATACTCATTAAACAGGCAATAAAGCAGTCCATCTACAGCACCCAGAAGGGGTTTTAGACAGACACTTACTACAAATTTTATATAGCAACAAACTGAATGTAACTGTAGCACGAATGTAATCTGACTGGGCCTCTGATTTTTCTCATGAGATTCCAAAGACACTCCTCACCTCCAGAAACTGGGCGCTGACTTTAAACTCTGGTGACTGTGTGCCTTCCCCCTGTGCCTCCGTCCGGCGCCGCTCGATGCCCTGGAACAGCTGGCGCACTGCCCGGGGGATAATGCCCTGCTCCTCTTCCGTCACGCTCACGTCGAAGCCCGTACCCATGGTGTAGGTCTTCCCCGAGCCTGTCTGTGCAGGGAGATGCAGGCATGGTCAGAGGCTGCACGAGGCTTCACCCACAGCTACCTGACACTGAAGTGGATTTTGAGTTTGACCCGCTTCAGTGGCTCATGCTGTCAATGTCAACATTTCCCCCAATATGCGATATTTGATTCACTTAATGTAAATCCACTAATATGCAATTTGCCATGGCTACCATATAGAAAAAGCTATCAGCATGACATGCCCCCAACATTCACTGATTTATAACAAATAGCCCAGTAATCTGTATTTGCAGTAATGTAAGCAATTGGGAGAGAGGATTTGTCATTTTTAAGGATTTGAAGTTTAAGTTAAAAAAAATGGTTCACGTGTGTTTAGTGTCTAGTGGACTTAATTGTGATTCCAATGAAGGCTAGCTAGGGTAAATCCATGTTTCGAGTTTGAGGCCTCTCCAGGGAAAGTCCAACCTATGTGCACTCTGCTGTGTGTGAGACTGGATAAAGCTTTCCAAGAGGCCCCACCTGTCCGTAGGCGAAGACGGTGGCGTTGTAGCCCTCAAAGCAGCCCTCTATCAACTTGTGGACACAGGCGCTGTATATCTGTTCCTGATGGGCGTCTGTGTCAAACACATAGTCGTAGGTGAAGGCCTTATCCTTTCCCAGCAGCACCTGGGGTTCTCCAGGGGTCACCGAAGTACAGATATGACATCCTTCGATCTTCTCCTTCGCCATCTGGGGGCGTATTCTGCAAAAACAGAACAACGAGAAAAGCCCTCATTGTTAGCAAGCTAAGGCTAACATGGAAACACTTCCTAAATCCAAAAACACCCCCACTCATTGCTAATGAGTATGATTACCACCTTTTGTATGCCACCATAGCTTATTCCTGCTGAGACTACATAATCACCATACAAACACTGAACAATATTAACTCTACCTCCCCTGGCTTGTCAGCTTCTAACAGCATTCTCCTTTTCTTGAGTGTTTTCCCCCCGCCACTCTCCCCCGACGAGAGATAAGATGTAGCAAATCCGAAGCGGGGCACCATCTTCAGAGCAGTCCTGGCAGCAAGAACAAACCTCCCACGAGTTCTCCGTCTCTGGGGTCAGGGAACAATTTTCCAGTTTTCCCATATTGGCACGGGGTTTTCTGGTTTTTCGATTCCCCTCTGGAAAAGGCCACCTGTTATGCATTCTGTGACTAATTCCGTTTGTAGAAATGTGCTATAATAAATCTTATTTGATTGGTTGATTACCAGTTTTTGTAGGGGACCAGTTTTTGTAACTTTTATCTACTATCCTGCCATTAAAACCTAACAAAACTTTTGTTTTCAGCCCATTGACTGGCATTTCTGGTCAAGCTGATAGAAAGATCATCTCCCTGGTTTGTAATCTGCCAAATGATGACAAAGCACAACAGCTTTTTAACGAGGGCTACCCCCAACCCACCTCCACAGGGTACCCAGCCTGTCCCACCCCACTGGGCCCGGGTGCCTGACAGACATGCACTATTGTCACTTCCATATTACTGGGCACCACACACACTGTGACCAGTGTCAGCCCCCACTGTCCCCACGCAGCAATATCTGCTCAGCAGCCCTGAAGAGAGGAATTAGAATGCATTAGTTAGTCCCTTTAAGAAGCTTTTTAAAAGCATGTCTGCAAAAAGGTAACTGTAAGCACACACGTGGAAGAGCTATATTGAATGGAAAGGTCAACTAAGATTACCAATTGAGTGAGACACTTATTTGACACATTATCATATTCACACTATCATACTCACACACACACACAAACATGCACACACATGTACACACAAGCATCTGCCATCAACCGGCCCCCACACCAGTTAACAGAACCACTCCAAAACCCTTTTAGCCAGCACATCTTATCAGATCTACGCAGCAATAAGGTGGAGTAATGTACCATTGTTATTGGAAAGGAGGCCATAAGCTCTGTAACTTATAACATTAGCAGTCACTGCAATACATAGGTGATGCGTTGCCCCCTCCTTTCCTGTCCCCTCACAGTTGCTACCGTTTCACCACCCCAGACAGCTGCTCACTGACATGCCGATCCATAGCATTGATCAGCCGGGACAAACACTCTTAACATGCACCCCGAGAGAATTGGCTATGAGGGTAATGGGTGAGTGGTAGGTGGAGGGGGCAGGTATAAAATAAACCTATGGAGTGAGGGGAGGAAAATCTAATGTTTTCACAAGCTGCTCTCGGTTGTGACTCAATGTCAGGAAAGTCAAAATAAATCGATAAAACATTTTATCGGTTTATGGCAAGTCATTATTAATCCCTTATGATAATAAGTTTAAGTTTTTTTTAGTTAATTTTTTTTCCCAAACTCATCACCATGATATAGTCACTAACAAAAACTTCTTGATTTACAGGCCTCTTCAATATTACAAAAGTATTAGTCTCAGTTAGCGGCCTCGTAAGCTGTAATGAACAGCATTAAAGTCAATTAACTTTTTTGGTTGAGGCCCCGGTTAAGCACACACTATTACTTCCACAGTGGAGGCAGGTTATCTGCATTCTCCCCAGTGATGCTGATCAACAGAGGGACCATAAGCCAACAGACTCCCAGAACTACTTTCCGGCCTTCCCGTTGCTACTATTTGCTGCAGCATCAGGCTCTCCGCGGTTGCAAAACACAGCCTGCCTCTCCAGATCTACTACCATGAACCAGAAACACACTTCCGGGTCTGTGTAAGCCCCCTCGAGACAAAGACGTTTAATTTCCATATGGATAAAACAAAAGGCCTTCTCCACAATATTGCCTACACTAGACGCATATTTCAATAACCAGTTTGTTTTTTCTGAGGGGCTTAGAAGAGTAAGAGAGATGTAGCACAGAAAAGGACAGGCTTTCAAGTGTGGCACAGAGAAAACCAAAAAATACAGTGACTAACTGCCAGGTCCCTCCTCTCTAGTGTCAGAGGGCTGAACGCGCCCTTCAAAAATCACAGCGACTGGTTTCCCTAGAAACGTATTCCGCTGCAGAAATGTGCCCTCTGAAAATGTGACAAGAGCTGTGGCTACACTGGAACATTTCTAACACCTCCCACCCCCTTCCTGCCAGAATACACAAAAGCTGGCTTGTGAAGCCTGACAGTTCAACATTAAGATAGAGAAACTCAAGTCCCAAGAGGCATTTCAGTCAATATATCAAGTTGGATTAGGCCTGATTATTTCTTCTAGGGAATTACTTCAAGGTATCTTTCAACTGTACGGTTACAGGTCATTAAAGTGGGTCACATTCTCGTGCTGTTTTTTTAACAAATTTAAACATTAAACTCTAAATTGTTTTCTGAACCGTTCAAAATGGAAGTGAGAAGGATTTAGGTCCATCAGAGACAGAATGTGTAATGACAATGTCGTCAGTTTCTCTCCCTCTCAGCATGGAGGTTTGTGAAAACAGTTCAGTTGAGTGACAGGAGTGGGATGTGTAGGAAACTCCCCCAGTCCACTTCCCCTCTGTGAGACAGCGCTGGGAATGACATGCTTCTAAGATGCACGCTGGAGTGTAAGAAAGACGGACCCTCACAAACCTTTCTGTGCCAGGGGGTGAAATCGCCTGTTTCAAAGTAGGACAGTATCAAAGTATAGACTATACAATCCATTCATCTTACACTCCCTGTCTATTCCCATATCAAACAAAAACATACATCAATTATACTGGGAAATACTGGGACAATAACCAAATAAAAATGTTGCTTGAGAACAAGCATTTACTGGAGAGATATTTTACTTTAACACATCCTGCTTTAAAAACAAACCCCTAATGCAGTTTACAGTTGTTGACAGCAAGGTCATGATTGGAAGTACACCAAAGGCTAGACATGATGGAATCCCTTATCTTCCAAATTAAATAACAGCCTGGTATACAGAGTCCCAGCCAAGTAAACACGCAAAGGATTATCTCCCCATTTCATCAGCTTCCCATCGTTCCTATTTTGAACCCTTTCCTTTCAGTACCTCCCCATCGGCTAAGCTCTCAGCAGGGTGGGAATCAGCCGGGGCTGCTCGGAAGCTGCGTTGGTCCCGAGGTGTGGAAAAGCAAAGTGGCAAATACATATGCCCTCTCCCCCATATTTTGCCTTGTAAAGGCACATGTTTACGATGTGGCTACAGCTTAAACACTCAGAGAAACAGTGACCAACAGATAGAGGGAAGGTCAACATTCAACACAAGAATCCATCCAAATAGGGCTTGTGAAGATCGGCGGGATGCAGTCAGCGCACAGGTACAAGTAGACTATGCGGCACTTTGATAATAGAGGCAAGCTACTCTTACGTCTGGTCTGAATAATCACCCAGGTTTTCAGTGTGAGTGACGGCTTCAACTAGCTTTAGCTTGTTTACAGACACCAAGGATTTCCATAGCTCCCACATATGCTTTCTCCCCAGGCGAGACCCAACAAAAAGCAAACTCCTTGCAAGACTCCTCCCTTTGCAAGCTCAGGATTGTCTGATTGAAGTTGGGAGAAGGGAGGCGGAGATCACACCACATCACATTGAAGAGAGCATAGCTGGTCTACAGGCAGCTAGAATAGGCAGAGATTATAGCTGGTCCACGGCTCCATATACCAGGAAACAAGGATTGGCCGAGATGATGTGTGTTGGGTCGGTGCTAGGAAACACCTTATGGCAGACTAAATATTGTAAGTGAGGTTTAAATCTGCAATTCACATTTGACAATTTGACACGTTGGCTCCAACAGCACTGCATGGCAAAATGCCTGATCCATCAGTCTGTCGTTTCTGTGGGCACGCTGCCCATGGTGATAGGAAAAGGGTATTCAATCTCAGCTTTGTCTCGCACTGTGTCTCCACAAATGTGCACCCATTCTTTGCTGGGCAGAATGACATGCCGGTCCGGAATCTTGTTCCGCTCATCCTAATTTAGGGGCAGGCAGAGGGGTTTAGGAAGCAATACACTTAAATCGTCTTTCTCCAGCTGTGGGCCATTTCCTTTCTTCTCCCTCCGGGCGGGGCAGACAAGGACACCCCTGGGAAATGTTGAATGACGTGTACAAGGTGCATGACAACCTGGTAATTAAGCACACTGGTCTACCAGATTGAATGAAAGACCTTGGTCATTTAGAAGGACAGAATCACAATGTGCCATAGACAAGCGAGTGTGCGTGTGTGGGCAGATGTTAGTGTATGTGTGTCTGCAGATTTGTTTATTTGCATATCTATAATGTGGCGCATTTGTTGGTGTGTGTCTGCGTGTGACACAACAGCCAGCCTCTCCATGCCTCATGACTGGTTGCAATGACAGCATTACGTCTCCCTGCTTCATCACCCGTACCCTTACAACTCCCTGCAAGCACTCTCATGCTTCATTGCCCGACCCCCTTCCCTACCAAGGCACACAAAACATCTGTCCTTGCACCTTTTACAACCACTGCATGCTACCTGAATTCTGACACTAGACTTTCAACCCCACCGCCCCAACCCTTGGTTTGTGTCCATCATCCACTATGTCTAATAACCACAAAAAAAGTCTGATTTAATTTATAAAAGCCTTACCTGAACTAACCAACCACAGGGGAAAACAAATTAAGGGGCAACTCCCATCCCATGTTTTATGGGTGTGCTTTGAGCTACTTTTTACAAAAAGTAAAGATCTGTGTGCTAGAAAAAAAGCACATTGCTGTGCCTCCACATAAACATACAGATAGCTACACTTTGCTTTTTAAACAGAGCGAGAGAAGATCCTGGAATTATGTTTTCCACTCAAGCCCTTAGAAAACTAAAGTAAAGCAGATTACCATGTTCTCTGGGTACTGAGACCCCAGAAATCTGCAGGACTGTAGCATTCCAGGAAAAGAATTGTTGACCCCGGTCAACCCTGGTGAGGACAGCCATCTCTTAGGGACATTTGTAATCCATCGTAGCAAGTGCATGTCCGCATTAGCAGAATTAGCTTGAGTAGATATGATAATTTTACACTGCTCTATTAACCAAAGTTTTTAGTTATTTTGGCTTATTTGGCTTGTTTTAGAGCATACATTTTATATTGAAAGATTCTTTCTCAGTGCTTTATTTAGTTAAGAAGTTAATCTCCGCACAGCAATGTATTGATTTCTGAAGAGAAAGGGCACTCAAACTATAGTAATTTCTTTGACTTGGAGTAATAAGGTGAACACAACAGGCTGATAGCATAAGCCCCACATACGAGTGCTTTGATAAAAACAGTTCAGCAGGAAACAATTTCCAGACAACAATAAAGTGATTATTGAAAAACAGGTGCTTAAGCAGTAAACAGCGGATAATAACCAACTTAGCTGAGTTTAAACTCCTGTGAGAACAATAACTGGACTGCTCATTTCCAGAAATGCACTCTTGTAAACAGAGATCATGAGACCTGAAAGAAACTGTAGTCACATGAAAATAAGGGAGCAATCTTTTCCTAGATGGGTTTAGAATGAAATTCATTTCAAACAATCTTTTAGTTAAATTGAAAAAATAAACTATATTAAACTGAAAATAGAAGCTGTTACTGGACCTTTCAGCAACCTGGAAGGGTTGGACATTTAGTGATGACAGCCAGGCTGAATGAAAGGCTAGTGGCTGCTACCCCAGTGGGAGGATGTCTGTCACTGTTGATGTCCAGGAGACTAATGTTGTGGACTTGCTAGTCATTGATGTATCACAGTTATCCTGTTCACAGAGACAAGCCCAAGGAGATAATAAAGGGCGGCACGAAGGGCAGCAGCGAAAGGGCATAGTGGGAGATGCCAGGTGGTGCCTCGCGTCTGTTTAGCATCCTGCCATGCCTCCTCACTAACAGGGATGCTCAGTTCAGGGACAGCTGCCCACAACCCTGCCACCTTCTCCTATCAACCCGTTGCTTGCATAAACCCTGCTGGGCCTGGCACAGGCAAATAGGCAGGAGAATTGCACTACCGAGACCTCAAGACACATCTGCTGAAGGTCCCAATGCCTGCTGCCAACCATATTCATCCCATCTCAGGTGTAACCTAATGGTCTGCTCCTCCCCTTCCACCAGAGCACCCTTTATTCAAATAAGGGGCGTGCCCTCTTGACCACATCTCATTGGCCCAATAAGTATGTACACTTATTGGCTATTCCCCAGCCAAGGCAGTCCTCCATTGATACAGTCACTGCTAAGAGCCTCAGGCTCTCCAGTGTAAGGCAAACATCACTGCTAAACAGTGCCAGATCCTCTTTGTCAGCTTCTTAACCATAAGAAGATCCCACAGCTGTAAAACTTCCCTTCAGCAAATACAAAAAGACAGAGTAGGAAGCTTTTGTTCCCCTTGTGTCTGGGGCAGCGTTTTTTACTGGTGTAAGCATCAAAGTCCCTCGACACACACAGACACACATACACGAGTGCACACTTGTGAGTGTGTCACATTGTACCACGGCAGCGACAAAGCGTTGATGAGGTGTATAAGACACCAATTTTCAGCCCGTTTACCTCAGACAAGGGGTGCTGCATAAGAAGATGAATGTCAGTGATGTCACAAAGCCAAACATTTCCGCATGGGTGGAGCACCGATTCTAGGTCAATCATTGCCTTGGCGCTTCACCACTTGGGGTCTGCTCGTCAGAAAGTCCAAAATCCAATTGCACAGATGAGTGTTCAGTTCCAAGTCCTTGAGCTTTGCAATGAGTTTGGCTGGAATGATGGTGTTGAAGGCAGTAGTCGATGAACAGCATTCTCACAAAGGTGTTTTTCTTATCCAGGTGTGTGAGAGCACTGTGCATTCGCGGTATGCAAATTGAAGAGAAGGGAGGAACAGATGTGGGTTTTGACTAGCCACTTGAAGCACTTCATGACTGTAGAGGTAAGAGCCACAGGGACAATGGTGGTCTTCTTGAAGCATGTGGGAATCACAGACAGACTTGGGGAGGATCTGATCACATCAGGCACAGAAATGGTTAGTGCACAACTGTTACAGTCCACCGCTTGTTTCACTGCAGGGGAGGTATTGCTTGCCTCAAACCAAGCATAGCAGGTGTTCAGCTCATCAGGAAGTGAGGCAGATAGTCCCCCATCGCAGATTTTCCTACGTTTGTAGTCTGTGATAGAGCGCAAACCATTTCACATGCGCTTGAGGTCAGATCCTTGATAGTTTGACACAACCTTGTCTTGGTAGCCTTTCTTTGCAGTCCTGATGGCCCTCTGAAGGTTGAACCTGGCTTTCCTGTATCCCACCCGGTCCCTGGAGTTGTAGGCTGACGTTTGAGCTCTAAGTTTGGCCCTGACATCAGCATTAACCCAGGGTTTCTGGTTTGGGAAGGATTTGATACAGATTTTCGGAACAATGATTTCAGTGCACATACTGATGTAATCTGTGACAGAGTTTGTGCATTCATTCCTGTATATGACTGCTGCATGCCGGAAAAAATTGTCAATCTGTGGATTGGAAACAGTCCTGAAGCGTGAAGACGGCCTTCTCACTCCATTGATAGATTGCCCTGATAACCGTTTTTTCCCGTTTTAGTTTATGTTTGTATGCTGGCAGTAGGATGATGGAGATGTGATCAGATTTACCAAAGGCAGGGCGGGGGAGGGGTTTGCAGCTGTCCTTGAGTGCAGTGTAGCAGTGATCCAGCGTCTGCTCACCTCGAGTGGGAAAAATAATGTGCTGGATGTATTTGGGCAGAACCTTCCTCAGATTTGCCCTGTTGAAATCCCCAACCACAGTAAAAACAGCGTCTGGATGTGAGTTCTCAAGACCATTAATAGTCTCATACAAAATGTCCAGTGCACAAGCTTTGTCTGCCAGTCACTGCAAGTATGACCGAACTGAATTTGCGGTGGAGGAAAAAAGGTGGGACTTTAACTGTAATTAATTATACATCAGGAATACAACCACTGTAACATTCGTTCCCCAACAACAGTTCACCAAAACACAAACCTTGCCACCTCTGCAGCATACACACATACACAGATGCACTGCTGCCAGCCAGGAGCATTACCTTGCCTCAGCAGCATCCCAGAGGTCTGGGTTCAGGTTCCCTCTCTGACTGTGAGGCTCAGATTCAGTGCTTTCTGCCAGGGTGTGTGTGGGGCCAGAGAGGGATAGTTTAACATTTGGCACAAGGATCCAGGTAAAAGTGAGATCTGGAAAATCTGAGCTTAGTCCCAGACCCTTTGTTAGTCACATGTAGAGAGACACAGAGTACAGAAACTCACAGAGCATAAACGAATACCACAGGCATGCACTTACGCAGGCCGAATACACTGAAATGTGTAAAAAAATCTGGAAGACCATATGTCTGTTTGCATGTTTTTATTTATTTTTATATATAGGTTTTTATTTCTCTCTTTATGCTCGCCATGAAAGCTTCTAAAACGGTCATAACAGAGAAGGCGCTTAATAAACTGCTTCACCAGGTTGCCATTATTCATGAAGGAGTGGAGCGATGTTTGGTACACAATAACAAAACGATGTTTGATACACAATAACAAAACAACCAACATGGAATATGCTGGCATTTACAGGGCAGCAGAGCAGGCAATGCAGCATCTGGGTGGGGCCATTTAAGATCACGGAGCACAAAAACTAGGCCGTGTCAAAAGAGGTCACGTGAGCCGGTTGACAAGGTAGAGGATGTAAAGAGACCTATGCAAAGTGGGAGCCAGTTCCTCCTCCATCTGTGAGACACCAGCAGTGGTGGCCCTATTTATTTAAAACAAATGTATTTAAATTACGTATTTCCTCATTTGGATTGCTTGCATTTCCGCATATTTACACCTGTCATTCTTCCAGGTAAGTTTTATTACCTTCTAGCTAACAGTATATTTATATACACAAATCACTCAGAATGTCATTGTACAGTGAATTAATCATTTGAGCCATGTCCAGATCAGCCGCTCAGAGGAAAATAAAGCCAGACATGATGTAATGATGTAAAGCATTGACCAGTATCCCAGCTGATGTCTTTTCAGACAATGAAGCCTGCGGCCACACATACCCCTGCTTGTGGTCTGTGGACCCCAAGGGGGCTTCCTTGGCTCTGGTCTGTAGAAGACCCTGGACGTGCTTTACAAGCACACAATTTAGATCTCCTTCTCCACCTACATATACCACACTCTTCTATGTCGTGCTGATAATTTATAAATGTGCCTCTTTGTTTGTTCCTTCTGAGGGCCGATGTTTGTTTTCTACAGCGGCCCTTTGACACTAAAAGAGAAAGGGGACACTTCCTGCTCCCCTCCCCCCCACCCCCTAGCCCGTCCTGATTTCTCTCTCTGGCACAACCACTCTTTTCTTCCTCTAAGGGCCGTAAGCAAAAAGAGACAGCAGTAGATTCACAATGAGGACATCGTCAATTGAGTCTTTTTACCGGCATGCTTGCCTTTCATGATGAGGCCCGATGGCTGTGGTTGCTGTTTTAGCACACAAACAGGGAAGCACTCAACTGTAAGGCATTTTACGTTCGCCAGTTGTGCATTGTCCAGGAAAGGTCACCCTCTACCCCGTGCACAGTATTTTCTGGACAAGTAGGACTGTGCTCAGCATCCAGAGGAATTCAGCTGGATCAGAGTAGTATGAAGAGGTACAACCACCTGGTTCTCGCTACAAGCTACTCTCAGGGGATAAAATATTCTTTGCTGTGCGCTCCAGTCACTGTTTTAATTAAGGAACTTGGAATATCTTGGATTTCTTAACTAAACCTGTTGTCAGATGTCGAATGTAAGGAAAACATCAGTGAAACAGTCCAATGAGGACTTACAAGTGTGTGTTTACGTGTGTGCACATGTGTGTGTGTGTATGTTTGTGCGTTTGTGCATGTGTGTGTGTGTGTCTGTGTGCATCAGCGCTTTTGTGCTCCCCCACACCCTTCCTGCAGCAGCGTTTCCGAGATGTGTTTTCGTTCCGCAAAGACAGGAAATGGCGAGGAGGAGCCCTGCGGCCCACGTGGCCTACAGGAAGAGAGGAAGCAATCATGCTGGAGCGTACAGTAAAGCAAGTTAATCAACAATGGTGGAATGGGGGGGGGGTTCTTTTATTATCAGTAAAAGACACTTGTCCATCAGAATTGTTAAGCCCATCTCAGGTCAGCAAGGCACTAAAATTAATCCATCTATCACCTCCATCTACTGATGAGGCTCAGACTTCAACAAATAGTGACCCATCACAGCACAAATTAGCCACATTCAAATAAACCTTTCTTTCTCCCTTAGTCATCAATACAGCGTAGGGAATGTGTTCATTTAACTAATCTATCTCCGGACTTTTAAAACAATGCATTGAATTGGGGGAGTGGATAACTTCGCACTGTCATTCCAGGGGTCATAGTAAACAGGTTCAGTTTAACATCAAAGATAAGAAAATGACCACCAAACTTATCTGCGGCATATCCAATTAACGGTAACATCATGAACTTCCTTTTGGTGTTCTGTGCTGTAAACCACCCCATGAACAGTGACACGTCTATTTACATTTGCATTTACCCATTTAGCAGACTAAGAGTAGGGCAACCTTTGACAGATCTGGGGAAAAAATCTGAAGATCATAAGACGAGCCTCAGTAAGCCATCTTTCTAGAAGCCATGAGATGTCTCCTATCTCAGCTCTTGAGTAAAAACTTTGCCTCTGAAGTCCAAAAACAGCCTTGAAGTGCCTGCTTTAACGATGACATCGCCAATCACCATTCATGATCAACTGTGACTCCTGGCAAATAAATGTCTCCTCTCATCTAGTTATAACTCCAGCCACACCATTGCATTCAGCAAGGGAGTGAAGAGGGACGACAGGCAGTCGCAACGGATTCAGAGGTAGGCTCACTCTCTCTATTTCAGGCTTGAACCTGTAACTCCAGGAAGTAGCCGGAAGAGACCATGGTGCCTATTGGCTGGCAAAAATCGTGAACACTAAACAAGTACGGATATCAGTAGCCACAACAGAATTGCTAGGATATTTTAAAAAGTGCCCCAAGTTTATTTTTAAGAGACACAGCAAGTGAGGGTGGCAGGGGGTTACTGACAGAAGACAGACAGGAAATGAACCGTTAGCTTGTCACTCAGCATGATATGATGGGTGGGTTGTGGAGGAGGGGAGAAGGGCATCAGTGTAATTCACAGGCCGGTGGCTTCTGTATATTGACACAATCATTCTGTCTGGCTGTTTTTGTGTCCTATATCCTATGTGCCGGATGTATTGGAGTCCTCAAGGTTATTCAACTGGAACTATCTAAATACATGAATCAGGGTCATTAAGCCATGTGGTGTGTAGAAATATTTACCAGCAGTGGATTTACACCCCCTTCCTTTGCGTTAATTACAGGAAATCTTCCTCTTATGGTGTATGAGAGTAATTTATTCAATCGTCGTTCCTATTTCCCCCGTCTCGCACGTGTGTATGGAAATGGTGGGACAATTAATGTGTGTTCATACAGAATAACGTAATCTCCATTGAAACACATACCATTTACATTTACATACTATTCATTGGACATAAACTAAGAGCTTTTCTGTATTACAACTGAACCAAATGTGACGTGCGAGGTAGAACAGCGTGTTTAGCATTACAAATCTTGGAACAGTAGAACACATGCCCATGGAAAGAAATCGACTTAATTTTCCAACAAATCAGATAGAAAGACTAACACAATAGTCAGACCACCTCCTTGCAGCCGTGTGAATCCGGGGTGCCCTATAGCTAGCTTGCTAACGCGTAATTCCGAAAACTCGTAGTATTTAAGTAGAGACGTTATCTAATAACTTGAATCTGACATTTAGAAGCCACGGTCATTGCGTAATAACAGCGTCTGTAGTTAGTGCAAACCACACCGGTCAGTATTTTTCTGCAGTAATCAATGCTAATAAATTTCTTTATAGCAGGAAGTCCTTAGTAACTGTATTATCTTAACAAAGGCGATGAAGGACACCCCAGTGTTCTGCAAGGGAGTACATCCCTTTGTGTCAGACCGCTGTAGTACTGCAACGACTTCATTTTTGTAACAATTACTCAGTAGTGCGTATAAAAATAAAAGATAAAAAGATAAAAAAATAAAAAAAGTGGAAATCGCACAAAACGACATACTGGGGAATGTATATAGGCACCATGTAGCCTAGGTGTAACTTAATAAATTAAGACAATATCTCCAGTGTCTATCATATTAGACCTTCCGCACCTGTACTACAGGAACACAGATGTTTTCAGGGTACCAATACATTATTGTATATCATACCTTTCTCGGCAATAAAATAGGTAATATCGATAACGTATTCGACAATTGGCGACTTACAGAAAGGGGGACAGAGCCAGGCAACTATTGTAGAGTAGCAACGCAAATAAAATACGTTCTGAAAATAAAATATATAATATAATATAATATAATATATATACATACATACATACACACACAAACACACACACACACACACACACACACACACACACACACACACACACAGTACTAATAACGATGCATCGTTCCAGGAACCAGGAAACAGCTCAATGATAGTCAAAACACTGTTAAATACATAGCCTACTGCAAAGGTCGAGAAGAATTCTCATTCTAATTTTGCCCCCGTTAGTAATGAATATTTTAAGATGCGTCCGTCTTACCTTAAAGAGACCTTGACACAGCAGTCGTTTTGTGTCGCCATTCTTTCCTCTTCCAAGGTTTGTCTTTGCAAATGTGTATTTTAAATATGATTATATATCCTTCAAAATAAGAGAATCGAGTGTGACGCAAAAGACAAGCAATCAATTGTCTGCAAAGTTAAAACATAACCAGTGCTCATAACTGGCCATCGCTATAGGTCTTCGTCCTAGCACTGTCTTGGACCTAGTAACCGTCATTCCAATATAGTAGACTGATGTATTGCAAGTCTGGATTTTCCTATTCTTCTTACTTTTAGCGTCGCATCTTCATCCTGTCATATGCGTATTAAATGTTTCAGCATATATCGGAAACCACACTCGACCGAATCTTTTCTCACTCTGTGTGCGTATTACTAGCTAAGAACAAAGGGGGCGGGTGAAGTCGATCTCGATTGACAGATAGCTAACCAAACAAATGAAATACTCCCGCCCACACTATATGATTGGCCAATTAAAAATATTGGCTAACTAACTCTATGTGCTCTGAGAAGCGCAATTGGGATGGTAACTCGCTTGAGTTTGTCGCAGCTAGGAACGCCTGTAACGCATCAAATGGCCATAATGCGTAAATGTTTCTAGTCATCCAGAGAAGATCTTGAGGGCAGAGATTTAACATTTCGGAGTGTCGAAGTGTACACATAGAAATAAATGGAACGCCGTATTCATGTGTTGCTTATTTTAACAACAATATAAATAAACATAAATTTAAACTCTATGTAGGCAAATTGTCAGCAAATTTTTCAGTGAAGTTCAGTTGTTTAAACAAATATCAGAGTGTTTAACAGAATATGTAGAATTGGTCACCTGAAGTAAGAGGACGTGATTATGCAAGACAAAATCTTATTTTTCAAGTCTGACTTTTAACAGTTGCCGGGAGACCTGAAGACATGCACATATTTGAGTTCCAGCAAAAAGAGGAAATGAAAGCCCTCTCTCTACTCTCAAAGCTAAGTCCAAGCAGCTGCATCAGACATTACTCAGAATCTGCCATCTTCAGCCCTCCTTCTGTATGTCCTCTCTGCTGGCAGTCACTATTATTTTCTAGAATCAGCGAGCGTGGAAATGACACATAAAGACTGATGTAAAAGCATATTAATCATTTGATGCAATAACATTAATTTGAGTAATAACAAAAGAAGCATGCATGTTTTGTATCCATTAATTTGTACCCATAATCCCATTGAGGTAAGTAAAAATGCAAGGACAAATGCAATCATCACCTTTTTGTTTATGAAACATTGAGGTCCAAAAAGGCTCTAGGGGCCTGGAATTTTTTTTTACAAAACCACTCGGCACAGTTTCTACATTTGTCTTTGAAGCCTTAAGCTGATTCTGCTTCTTCAATAAACCCTGTTTGTTCAGTTATGGAACTGATTTTTGCCTTCTCACCATTCAAAGAGAAGACAGGAGCTAAACATAGCCAATGCGGCCCACTCCAGAGCTGCCTCTTCATCAGTCGCACAGATTAGTACTTTCACCTTAGCGTCTCTTCAACCGACATCTGGTTAAAAAAGTTTAGTGGTTAAGAAAGCGCTGTGCTTTCATGGCACAACCATATGATGATCCCATGGTAGCCTAAAACAAATGAATATGAAGGGGGATTAGGATTTCATTAACAGCATCTATTAGTGTGTATATGAAACAACCTGGTTATTGGAATGAAATCAGCATCGCAACTCCATTTAATAAATTAATGGTTTTAGATGAAGCCTGTGTTCCTGGTACACTGCAAATATGAGAGGAGAGAGTATGAGGTAAGGGAGGCCATCCATGACCTGATCCATGGGGATACAAAGAGGACCTGGGCTTTCTATCAGATTCTGTCTCTGGACCCCCAGCTGTACATTGCATGCCCCTGGATTTCGCCACAACTTCCAAATTTCACACTGGGAGGGTTTGTGATGGGACAGGGAGAGGAGAGGAAGAGTGAGGGATGAGGGGAGGGAGGCATTGCATAGGGGGTTCCAAAGCAAGGTCACGTCAGGGCATTGGACAAGAGAGATAGCAATTTTCAAAATAACTGCAGTAAGTATTCTGATACAGCAAGTCATTCAGATGTTGATAAATTACTCCATATCCCATGCAAATTGCCTTGCAGACTTTGAGAACCATTATGCCCTGGGTTACCAAAAATTAATTAATTAATAAGCTATATCCGGATATTATTATTCTCATGATATATTGCACTGGGAGAATACATTCCGGCCAAGCTACACACTGCAGTAATACACAGTGGCACATTTTTGTCTGTCAAGAACAATCTGATTTCATTTTCATGATTAGGGATGATCTGTCATCTTTTGCTTTCAGAATGCATGTCTGTGCTTCTCTCAAAACCACTCAGCACCCTGTTTCTATGGAAACAAACCAAAAGAGGAACCACAAAGAGACTAGGCTGAAAGAAGAAAATTATTTTGTCTAGTTGCATCTAGGATTCTTGCAGTTTGGGCAAAGCTCGAGGAATGAGTCAAGTGCCCACCTGAAAACTACATAGGGGCACAATCTAAAAAGTCAATCTAACATCAGTGCACTTGATGTACAAGCTCAGGTAAGTGCAATTCACTTGAGAGCAAAGCTGCCTTAGCTCTGAAACAGTCCACAACACCTTAAACAGCTTTTGCATCTAAGCCACTCATTGTTGACCCATATAGTTTTAATGCTGTGAATTTGGGTTTGTAACCTGTTGTGTGGACAAATCAACGGTTTACCATGAACCACATACTGTTTGGAAGAGGAGTCCTTTAGCACACCCTAATGGTAAACAACTAACTTAGGTAGCCTAATTTTGGGGTCAAATAATCTTTTTATTGGTTAAGTTGAAAATTTAAATAAATCAATAAAAGGAAATAAAAGAGTGGAAAAGAAAACAGAAAGACAAACATACCTATTTAAAAAGACCGATATATTCCACATTGCATGGGTGGTTTAATAGGTTTTTAGACATTTCTATAATTGTTCTTAACATGTGTGAGGTAACCGCAAACATTGGCATAAAACTGACATCCAAGCAAATCTTGGATTTTGCACAACCAGTATTGACAAGGCCATTAAAATGAGCTGCTTTAAACATTTGTATTGCGGTTAGGGGCAGTCCCCATGGTCAGCCAGACCATCTGCACCAATGGTCATGTAACCACATACTGACCATATCCCTGTAGACCAAGGATATAAAATATTAATTAACACATGACAGTTTGTTTTTTGACCTGGGGGGGTTAACTGCAGGGACATTTGCTGAGCTAAAACATGTTGGTTATTGACCATTCCAGGGAGAAAACTGCAACATATTTCCTTGGGAAATACCTATACTCTTAAAATAAATGAATGAGGGAGTGTGCCTGCCTTCTTATATTGATACCCTTGAATGGTTAAAATGGGACAGATGAGACATTTATTGAATTGACACATTGACTTTTATTGATCCCTCGGGAGATCTGCATTGTGCTCTTGTCATGAAGACTGTTAATTTGTATCAATTTCCATAGCTGTGTAAACGTTTTCCACGAAAAATAAGCCACTTTACTTTATTATACAATTATTTTCTAAAATAGGCTAATACACGTATTTTGCACGTCCACAGAAAAATTTCTATAAAATTTGAAACGGTACATATCTAAAATTGAAATCTTGAAATCTTACAAACATGGATTGTGTGTAAAAAAAACTAACTAAATACAAAATACGTTTTGTAAGTTTTAACTCGTTAAACTAAGTTAATTAATTAATGCATAGATACAACTTCTTTGTATAATTGAATTAAAACCTTTGTATACTAATGAAAACCTCACAATCCTGTGTGATTTGGCTTTCTGTCCACACGAAAATATTCCGTTGAACAAAGTTGTCAATGCAAGCCTATTAAGGCCCACACCCATTCGTAGTAGCATCGAAGAGCAGAGAAGCAAATCTATTTTAAAAAGAATATTTTAATGCTAGGGATCCTTTGCAGTTTTCGTTGAACCGCAATTAAATCTCACCGGTGCAGCTATGGTCATGTCCACAAAACTGGGTAGTCAGTGTTCTCCGTGAAGAGAATGG
>JAOYSI010073147.1:9139-20374 GCA_025775065.1 Hiodon alosoides
ATCTGTCTCGTACCCATCTGCGATAGCAGGAGGGGCCACAATGATCTGTCTCGTACCCATCTGCGATAGCAGGAGGGGCCACAATGATCTGTCTCGTACCCATCTGCGATAGCAGGAGGGATTTGGCATCTGTGGATAGTGAAAGGTTTGCAGGAGCGTACACCCAATCAGCAGGAAAGTAGCGTTTGCGTAAAAGCCTTGGTGAGGTTTTTGTGGATAAGGAAAAGCAGATTCAGCTTCCAGTGAACATCTGTGAAGGATATAACGTGTCTAAATCTTCACTGTTGAAGCAGAGAATGCTGCATTAGTGATTTTGTTCTTTCACAATGAAATGGATATTGTGGCTATTGTAAGGAGATGTGTCACCTCTGCAGTTTGAGTTAGCCATGGGTCACAACGGTAGTTGATTGTGCGTGTTTCCCAAGATAGTCCTCCATGGCCTTGCTGGCTGGCTGGCTGGTCGGAAATGGGGGGGGTGGTTCCATTACCATGGCGACTAGTCCATCGAGCCCCCTTCCCGCTGCGGGCATTGTGTTCCGAAGTGGAGGTTTTATCTCTCTCCCTCTCTCTCCTTCCATGCGAGGATAACCTTCTCTGTGACCTTTGGGATCTGTGTCGACCCCTCCGCCATCCTAGGCTGCACTCCACAGAGTGTGCTTCTCTCTGTTTCAGTGAATTTCCCGTCATCTGAAACTCACACTTTACAAGCCATATAAGAAATTTTACAATAATATAAGAAATTATATATTTTTGAATACGTCAGTTTGACTTAATTATAATTGTTAGATTATAAAAACTGTCTGTATGAGTATGTACAACCTCACGATATTCATGAGAAGAAGGATATTTTGACTTTCAAATATTGATGTGGCCTTTCTACTTTTCTAGAACTTTCTTCTAAGATCTAGGACTTTGCTGAAAGTTGGGGTGCTGCTGACTGAGTTTCACCATTGGTGTTTGGCTTACACTTTCTGCGACCCTACTGTTATTTAATTATTTTCATTCCATCATTTAGCCAAGTTAAACAGTGAGAACTCAAAGCAAACTTAAAGCACATTCACGTCCTAACCAAGGTATCCCTCATAGTAAAAATTACTAAGAGTCTAGCCCTTCAAATAGATCGTACAACTATACCTAATAACTTGGTCATTCTCACATGACAACATAAATTCTATTGACATTCACAGTAACTTTGGTGACTATAGATTATTTAGTGCTCGGTGGAGACAGTCTAAAGTCGTGTGTCTAAAGAGGCGAGTCTTCTGGAGTCGAGAGAGATGGTGATCCTGTGATGAGCTGTTCCTTCCTCCTTTAGGGGGCAAGTGTTGAGGAAGTTCTCAGTACATGGGAATTTTGTCGGGGAGATGAGGGACTGAAATAGATTATCGGGTAATTTCCGGTCTTGCTGGCGCCCGACCTGGGGACCTAGAAATGATGTATATTCTGCCGATTAACTGAGGTGTGACGTTGGCGCTGACAAACCTCTATGTTAGCTACACTGAATAGCTTAGGTTTCCTTTGGAGCTTTTGAAGAGACTAGATCTTCGCTTTTGTCATGAATAAATCTGCTTGTAATTAGTGTTAATGCATCACTCCACATGAAAAAAAGTAAAAAAGCATTGCAGAGTGAATTATGTAAACAGGCCCCGAGTCTCATTTTTACCCACTGGAAGTCAGCTGAGAGAAGATGGGGTACACTGCTAAATGACTTGATGAAGAAAAGCAAGCTTGATAACAGATTGCATTAGTAGAGATATTTTATTAAGTGCGAAATGATGCTACTTTGCTTTATTCATAAAAATGTATTTTCATTGATGTGCTTACTTAACAGCATCAATGCTTTTTGAAAAGTTATTTTATTGCCGTGACACATTAAATACCCTACATCAGTGGTATTGTGTGGCAATAAATGTGCTTAAAATTGCAATATAGTGAATGTGTTATTAGTTCTTTTTTAAATACATATTTTCATTTTAATGAGAAATAATCTAAAAAGTCAATACCACATATATGGTTTCTATTCATGTCTACCACTGTGGCTCAGGTTAGATCAACACTATATTGTAGTGCCATCTAGAGTTAAAAAATGAAACATTACCGTATTTACTGAGTAAATTTTACTCCCTGACAGCAAATCCTCCGGATCTGTCAGCAAGCGTTACATCAAATTTCAGATTGTATTTTACAAAATTCTACAGATGGACCCTGATTTCATTTTTTTGCTATTTCACTGTGCTCACAAACTGGAACAAGTAAAAAACAGAGAGCTATTTTAGATATCTAAAATCTACATTTTTATCTTTTCAATGGTAATTGCAGCTAATGGAAGCGTAATGGAATAGTAGTACGTAATTGTCACTGTTTTCAGTGAGAATACAAATAATTATTTCTTGAATCAAGATTTGCTTGTTACAATTTGATTTCACAATTTCGACTTTCAAATATTTATGATATTAATTGACATTTTAGCTAAAAAATAATTCAATTTAATCAAAAATACAATTGCGACTAAGTGTAATTGAATTTATACCAGTAAATCCAATTGATTAAAGTAAATAATTTTGAATTAGAGAGCTACTAAGCAAAAAATAGCCATTTGAAAAACTGTTCTAACGTCTGACCTCTTCCTCAAACTGTCATTCAACATATGCAACAAAGTTGTCATGTGCAATATTTACATTTGAAATATTTGATTCCATGAGTTCCATGAATCAACTCTAGTGCTCCAGTCCACTGCATACAATTCCAACCTAAGCAGCTGGATAAACCAGGTCGCTGCAGCCGATTTCCCCGACAGACTGTGCTCATAAAAGGCAGCAACTCAACAGAAGGTAGAGAGAAACCAATGAGTAGACACTCTTTCTGAGCCTCCGATCTCAGCCAGGCCTGCCTAAGAGCACTTCCACCCTGCAGTCCTGACTCTTTCTTCTTCTGCGCCTTGGGGTATTCATGAAGCCCATTCGACTCCATCAGTGATACTGTTGGTCCACAACCCCTTTACTCCGCTGCTTTCTGTTCTTGGAGAATAAACGAGTCTCCAGCCACACAACCCTGGTTTCATTAGAGTTTGGTTCGCACTTCCACAGCGTCGTGATCACAGACCACGTCGTTCCACAGAATACTGAAAGCATGAACTGCACTGAGATGTTTTGTTGTGTTCTACAAACTTTGAGAGAATTAGGCTGTTAAATATTTAACAATGGGAACAACAGAAACGGCACATTTCAATTTTCTGATGGAGACGTATTTTAACTAATTTTAACTGTATTGTGCTAATACCAGTGTCTACATTGAGTTTGAATTTTAAAATGAATTTGCGATATAAATTTCTCGAAAATAAAATATCTTAGCATAGGGTGCTAAACAATGATGTGTGCTGGCAGTCATAAATATGTTCACGCAGGCATGATTAAATCTACGGAGCATCAGCGGAACACAAAATGATCATTGTCAATTATACTTTTTTAACTTCAACGTATTAGTTTTACTAGACCACAAAACTTTTTTTCATTGATTTTCAGAATTCTACATGACGGAAATGTCTAAAATACACAATACCAATCAGTAAAAGTTATTGCGAAAAGTACTTAAATTCCGAATTAAATACTTAATATTTTCAAATGAATGCTCATTCTTTCTCATTAGTTATTTGCTGCCACCTAGTGTCAAATACCGAAACGACTGTTAATTTGATTAATAACATTTAATGAAACAAAGTGAACTAAACAACGATAATGAAATAAAGCAATGGTGCTGAGTTATTATGAATAGGTTGGTATTAAGTTATCCATTTTAAGCCGCTCATACAACATGTTGGTCGTTTCACAACACGCTGGGTCTAACGCTCGGTCGCAAAGTTTTTTCAGTGAGTTTCGTTTCTCTTTCTCGCTGCCTAATCTCACTATCTAGTTCTTGTTAAATCTGATACAAGTGCTTATGTATGACATTGCTAACCACCTAACTAACTAACGATAAGAACGTTGCGCTTATCGCGTATGCACACATGCCCTACGCTTATCAATACTTTTTTTTACTAAATACAGATAGCTATGAAATGAAAAGCTGTTGCATTCGTTAAGAACGTATACCGTAAAACTGATACCGAGCCAATTGATTTCTGGTTTACAATATAACACACTGTTATTCTACATATAAGTGACAATTTCAGTGATTCGTCTGAAGTTGAACTCTGGTGATCATCTTGGTATGATTTTGATTGGTTACATGGTCACATTTTGCGTTTCATTGGCTAATAAGATCAGACCCCAGATGTTCATTGGTGCGTTTTATTGCGCTGCATTCATTGGCTTTATCAAAATGTCAGCTGATATAATGACACGGGTAACTATACGTTAACGTCCCCTTACAAGAAAAGGCTTATATGAATCGGCTGATGTGTTCTGTGTAACTGAGGTTGTAAGATTGCTAACTGACACATTTAAAACTAGCGGTCTAAATAACCTTAATAAAGTTGTATCCATACAGACCTCAAGAATTAAATGGAGGAGAAAAATTGTATAGATGATCTCTCTGAGGGCAATGTGAAGTACTACACACTTGAAGAAATAAAACATCATAACACGAGTAAGGATAACTGGCTTGTCATCCACGACAAAATTTATGATATTACAAGCTTCCTGGAGGAGGTAAGCAACCAGATGTTGAGCTGGAAAAATTCATTGCTATGTTGCTTTCAGCAGCATGGCAGAGATAAGTTGCTTTGTTGGTATCAAATACTACGGGTTATAATGAGCTTTTTAGTCAATGTTTCAGCTGTGGAGACAAGAGTTTAATTCAAACGATTCGGCTTCTGGTCTTGGCACAACACACATTGTGAATCACTCTTCATTCGAAGGTTAGCATACTTGCTAGATCGAAATATTTGTATTGGTCCAGATTTTAACTGGGTAGGTAAACGTTTATCCTACATAATATGTTAACAACATATTAACATAGGTTAACATATAACATACTTAATCTATCTACTGCTGTCGGGTCAATCCCATGTTATCAGTGACATTTAGTGCACGTTTTAGGCCTTCAGAAGCTTTTCCAATGTAGGAGATTGCTAGCTAATTCCGAAGCGATTGTCGTGTCAAACTCGGTTACACAAGGGGCGGGCGAACTGTCAGTGTGTACTTACTTAATGTATTACGTAGCGGAAAGGGCAATGTTCCCAATTCTAAACGCGACATTTTTAATAGAAAACTAATTACATGCTGAGATTTAGCTTTTTTTATTGGTTGGTTGGATAAAGAACAGCACGCTCTACGAGGCATAGAGATTCATATTTCCACTAGATGCTGCCGTTCTGGCGTTTTTTTAGACTTCCTGTTCTTACGTTTTAAAAAATTGCCCCGTCTGTAGTCTTTAAAACTTTTCCTGCTATTCAAGTGTCAGAAATACATGTGGGTACTACCATTTGTATTTGCTCTTTGAACCACACAAAATAGTGGTATTATTTCGGATATGGGTGGCAGCACGACACAATTAATTTTCCTAACCACTTGTTTTAAACGCCAGACGTTCCCAAAACCTGGATTTGCTTGTCTAAACAAAACATTAAAAATTCACTTTAACCTTTAAAAGCCAGTTAGGCTTTTGAACGGTAAATATTAACCCTTAAATTGGCTGTAAGAGTAAGATTCCATTAACTTTCTAGGTGGGCAAAACAAAATCTCCCATTTGTACTTTATCAAGATTTGACGTGTTGGTTTTAATTTTCAAGTTAAAACTTGGTGTTCTCAATAATCAAGACATGAGGTATCCAAAAAGGAAGTCATACCCTCAATGAATTTGAGGAAAAAAACCTGATTAGCCCTCTAAACTCCCCGTTCTGAAAATGATTATAATTTTTATACAAATAAAAAGCATATAACATTTATTTAGGACTAACATGTAGCACCGACCTGAAGCTTTCTGGGACAATCTTGATTGCCTTTAGCATTTGTGAATTTGGGCCTAAATTTAACAAAAATCTAGGGATTATTTTTGGAAAACATTTGTCTGGAACACTTGATATGCCTGTAGCTGCATGTAGAATTTCAACAAAATTATGCCCTGGTTGAATTGAAATACAATGACCTGGTATGTAATGTCATCTTCCTAAATGAGCATGTGTGGGCATATGACCCTACATGTAAATGAATCAGAAGGAAAGTGTACATTTTTAAAGAGTCCATGATGGCTATCCATTGTTTGTTTTTTTACCTGCGTTCCAGATGTTAGAATAGAATCTTAATTATGAGTGAAATGTGTTCTGGTCGGTGTTTTTTGCGATGTAACATACAGTGGAGTATGAAATATACTGTGTTGTGTTGATCTCACGCTGTGTGTCTGTGCGTAAATGCAGTGTATTGCGGGTATCACTGGCTTGTCTGTGTTCCAGCATCCAGGTGGTGAAGAGGTGCTGTTGGAGCAAGCGGGAGCTGATGCGACAGAGAGCTTTGAAGATGTGGGCCACTCCACGGACGCCAGGGAGATGCTCCAACAGTACCTGATTGGGGAGCTTCACATGGTAGCCATCCAGTTTTTCTCCAGTCTGCCTCAGGGGGCCCCCTTAGCCTCCACTTTAGATAACGGACTACCTGACTGATGAATCCTTAGGCTGAGATTCCCCTGATAACAAGGAGCTGACAAAGCCGATACAGTGGATGTCTTTTTTTAAATTAAAGGGGAGCTCTTGGTCAGGAATGGCACATTTATGTAAGGCACAAAATATTAACCAGAAGTTCACATCCCCACTTGCATGGTGGTTTGGAAGTGCTCATACAGCTTGTACTCTGATCCGTTGTTTGCTTTACAATAGAACTACCATTTGGTTTGAAAGTGATGTAGCATCATCTGAAATAAGTATAACACATCAATACATTTTCCTTTCAGGATGATCGCAAAAAGGAAGGTTCAAAGGTATGTTTTGTTTCAGCTCATTTACATCTTGTTTGGTTGTTAATAATGTGAAACGTCTGTAATATGTATCCCTCCATTTGTTGATCTTTAATCTACAGCTCTAGTTGTTTTACTCTGTCTATATATTCTCTTACAGGATGTTTTCATCACAATGTCAGGCGAGGCCAGGCAAGTAAAGAAAGCGTTTAACAGATTTTGTCACATGACAGGTATTACTTCAGGACAGAGTTGGAAAAGGATCATTTACTTGCGTACCAGTCACTCTTATTTATAATTGAATTACATAGCTTAGAATTTTACTTACTGAAGAAATTCAAGTGCCTTGTTCAAGGCTTGAACAACAGTCCTGGAATTGGAACCAGCAACCTTCTGGTTACGAGTTCAAAAGATTAATATAAGTGCTTAAGTATGTGGTCCTGTTTTCTTTACAAGGTTTTTCAGGCACAACGATAAGCCTTTTAAATGAAGACCACTTCCCTTCTCTCTTACCTTCCTCACCCAGATCGTGGACCACATGGCTTATACCTGCCCTGGCAGCTGCAGCAATTGGCCTGATGTATCGTTATTACCTGCTGGAGCAGAAATCATCCTGAACCATGTCTGCCACACCTGGATCCATGTTATCTATCTCCCCTATAAAGGCCTTGATGTGTCATACTGAACAGCTGTTGCATCGGCCGCCAAGAGCAATTCTCAGAAGTTTCCTTTTCTCATTGTCCTACCTGTCGGGTGGCGGTGGTGGTGAGGAAGAGGGGGGGGGGGTTCTACTCACACTTACCTGTCATTACCCATCATTCCAACCCTTACTCGCCAGGCTAAGCTAGGTTGAGATGCACTGGAAACCAGCAGTTCTGTTTTTTTCCCCACTGTCCTTTTCATTTTCAATCCTGGGTGACTTTTTTTGTTCTGCTTTTAGACCTGTAGAACCATTTGAATGTGATCTGTGAACACATGCTCTTCTGCTTTCTGTGTACTTTTATACCAATTCCAGTGGGGTTTTAAAATGTTAGAGGTCATTTTTGGATAGGCTAAGTAGTTACATTTTTACAAGGTTTGTTGGCCTTATTTTGTAAAATACCAGGGAAATTGTATTTGAAATTATTTGAGAAATAACTCAATAAATGTTTGAGGACAGGCGCTGCTGCTTTTCCTTATGACATTCATCTCCTCATTATTTGATTCTGACCATTACTTGGATGGAAAGTGTCCTCACCAATTTTTCAAGTGTGAATCAGGCACCAGTTGAAGGTGACTCAAGGCCCTGCAGCGCTCCACCTTTTGAGACCTGGGATTTCCAAGTATACAAAAATATTAGTAGATATCTGTTCTTTGCCTCCATTTAGTTGAAGCTTGTTTGCCACAAAACTCTCTAGAAAGTGAATTTAAATAACTTCCTATTGAGTTTTCACCTGTAGGCCATAGGTTATGTCAGTTAGGCTTAGATGTATCTGCTGCAGATGCTGTTTCATTCCCACAGACTCACCTTTAGTCATGTTGGGAAATGTTCATAGACAGAAACAAATAAATAAGTTTTTGTTGAAAGATAATGTAAACACAACCCTAGACTTAGCCATGATTTAACTTCATAAATGCGGATTGTTTTACATTATTTAGTTTATACTATTTTCAATGTTAGGCTTGCAATTTACTTTAACTTGTAATAATTTGTGCATGTGCAGTCTCTGTTTAAAGACTTGCCTTTACATTTAAAATGCCTTTACTTGATGAAAACTTATGAAAAAGAGAATTGTACTATATTATCACTGTTAAATTAATTTAACCCCTGTTTAAAATTAAAATGCTTCTTGAAACCTTTGAATACTTATTACAAATATAATCAAATGTAACATGGCAGGAACTAAAATTGTGGCTGGATGTTGGGATTGGATAAAAATGTTTAAATACATGCATTTTGTTGGTCCATATGCACTTACTTTTGTAATTAAACAAACCGCAGCAATTAGTCAATGTGCAGTTTTTTTTCTTTATAATTTTTAAATTGAAAAAAGATTTTATAAATGCAGGGTGTATCATAAATGAAACAATAGGGAGAATAAATTCATTATAATGTTAATAATTAATAAATGTCATTGTCTCTATTAATAGTTAACACTAAAATAACACTAAGGAAAACAAATTTAATTGTATGCATTTCTGTATGGTTTAATTTATATGTGACAATGTTTACTACTGTAGTAATTACAGCAAAACTGTTTTTTTTTTTTGGTTGATCAATTTGAGAGATTTTAAAAAGGTGACTTGGCACTGCCAGTCTGAAAACAGAGGAGGGGTAATAATTGTCAAATGTCCACCTGTACTCATGACCATGAGTTGAGTGTGTAATTGTTGAGTACTACAACTTTGTCCAAGTAAGTTGTGGGTTCTTAGGAATTGGTGTAAACATTCAATTTCTTAACATGATATGTTGATGTACGGTTATTGTCTCTTTTCTGAGGTTTTTTTTTTCCTCTTAGCATGCCCCCTTAAAGTTAAGATTTATATAAATCCAGTATATAAAAAATGAACCTTTTTTATGTACTTATATTGGCATGGGTGCAGAAAAAGACAGTTATCTACCATGGAAACAGAAACATTTAAGACTGCAGGTGAATTTTGTTGATGAGAAAAATGTCTAATAAGCACAGTCTGTGAAGTGTTGCTTGTGGCTTGTGCAATTGAGTACCAGCGTAATAAAATGGAACTGTTGAACCTAAATTATGCTTGCCTGTCATAAAATTGTATTCTAAGACCTATGCCCGCAAAAAAAAGTCTTGGCATTCCCATCCACCAAAATGGACCCACCAATCACAAAGTCATAAGACATTAACTTACCTCATATAAGATGAGGTTTACCTCACTCTTGATGACAGACGTACATAAATAAACGTCAAATACATTCATAATAAATCATTCCAACAATATTTAGCAATGCATGTATATAACATGTAATAAAAAAAGAAATCCGTAAAGAGAAAATGCCTTCAAAAATAATTGAATGAAAAGTTTCTAAATATAAAAAAAATACTATAAAGACAGTAAACGGTAAACAAAACAAAACAAAACAAAAAACACCAAAACAAGAAAATTAAATATTAGGTGTGACCACCTGTGCCACGCGTCAATCTCGCAAACAAGAGAAGTTCGGGCACGCCCACGAGCACCGGCTGAGGATTGCGGTAATTACGAACGTAATTTAACAGCCTGTGACCCCGCTGTATGTGATGGAAGTCTGGAGAGAAGCCGGGCGGGAGAACGGCGAGAGGCAGACTGGAGAAAGAAAGCCCAGCGAACGAAGTGCCGGCGTAGCGAGTCCGCCTTTATGTTGAAGCCGGATCTTTCTTTCTTTTTGTTTGTTGATTTAGTTTGTACTGTTTGGAATGAACCCGTGAGGGGGAAGCCCGAAGAGCGTTTTGTTTCGTGTTTTTTAAATTGAATAAATCTCCGGCAAAAGAGCCGAAAACCCGGAAGTGGTGTCGCCGATTATTCCTGGCGTGCTACACCACCCTTTTGAGTTGTAATACTTCGAGATACTGGATTTGATTTCCGTAAGCTGTTATCAACATAAAACAAAAAAGGCTTAAAATATTTCACTTTGTGTAATGAATCTAGAGTATATTCAAGTTTCACTTTTTGAATTAAATTACTGAAGAAAATTAACTTTTCTACGATATTCTAATGTTTTTGAGATGCACCTGCATATAATCCTGGATTTTGCTTTTCACCAGTGCCAACAAACACTCCTCGACGTATGTTTCTACAATCTGGCCAAGTAGGTGAGCGAGTTGGCAGTCTGGATACATGCGAGTAATTGACTGGTAGTATAGGAGTGCTTATCTTACTCACACACTGGTAGTGTAAGTAGGCCACAGGTTTACCAATTTGTTAAATCAGTGATGCATACAGATGCATTGAGATTTCTCATTGTATAAATCCTAAAAGAGATTTTTTGCCACCACCTACCCAGCTCAATTTTTACCCACACCAATTCCAAAACCAATCAAACCCAACATTGATGATACCCCTTGTAAAGTAAGCCATTTAATGTCAAAAACGTATATAGATATCGGTACTTGTATTTAAAAACATAAACTATTCAATTGTTTATTGGACCTCTCATACAGTTTTACAAAGCTATGTAGAGAGTCGGATGCACAGGATTGTTCAGTTTTAACCCATATTTACTGAAGTATCAGATCTCAACACCTCTTTTCTTGAAGAGCTGCTGAAGTATCAGAGCTCAACACCTCTTTTCTTGAAGAGCTGCTGAAGTATCAGAGCTCAACACCTCTTTTCTTGAAGAGCTGCTGTAGCTTGTCCTCTAATATT
>JAOYSI010073149.1:0-14321 GCA_025775065.1 Hiodon alosoides
AGGGGGGTTGGTGGGGTGGGGTGGGGTGGGGTGGGGAGAAGCGAGATAAAAGCCAAACAGGAGGGTGAAACTTTGGAAATTTCGCTTCGGAGGCGCTTAAAACTACCAGGACGTCCCATCTCTCGCCTGAGCCCCGTGAGCTCTAAGGCCAGAATCTGACTCGTGTCATCGGTTGACTGGGCCTGGGACTGGGCATCGGTTGACTGGGCCTGGGAGAGCCCAGCCACAGCGCAGAGCAGACAGAGCACCACCCAAGCCTCACTGCTAATGAGCGTCGGAGCTAGGAGCTGGAGGTACCATTGAGAGGGACGTGCCTGTCCTCCAATCGGCACTGAACCTCCGGGGGCTCGCTGTGGCCTGCAGGGTGAGAGTGGCGTTGACTACAATTAGAGGGGCAGGAATTGTAGCAACAAGTAGAAACGAATTACCACAATCGGCGATTCCACATTGAGATGAATTTTAAAAAATTTAAATTTGTTTCCAATTTTTTTTTTAATTCAGACAATTTTACCGTGGTATCTGAAAAAGATATGAAAACATATTTACCAGTAGGTGGCGCCAATTTACAGGAATCTGAAACTGCCAGGGCGTTTATAATGTGGAAGAGCTTGAAGAACAATATATTTATATATTTCTGTATTAAGGCGTCTATACAGCAACATTTTAAAACGTGTTTTACATTTAGTGTAACTCGATCACGAGATTTCGTTTTGACAATGCAATGCTGCACTTAAACTCCTACCTTTGCACTCAAGTTTTGTTTCCTAAAAACAGCAAAAAAGGAATTACTTGATAGGTAGTTAGGTAATTTTTTGCGTCTGAAATTAATTGGATTCTGCTCATTCCGTCCATCTGCTGCAAAAGGGGAGCCACAAATATGTTTTACTTAATCATTGGTTTAATTAATTCATGGGAGAAGAATTTGTTCTTTTTTCATAACCTTTTACATATTTTATTTGCTTTTTAATTATAAACTGCCTGCAGGTACTGCATAATAAAATCACATAAATAATTTCAAGAGAATGGTTATACTTTACCAATAAAGGCAACGTTTATTCTTAAAAGGCCCTCAAGTAGTAAACTTCCTTGCAATTACAGCGAACATAGTAATGAAAAATACAATATTTTACATTGTATTATGAAAATATTATGTATTATGCACACAGCCCAATTAGCCACACGGTGGACAGGATAAAGTTCAGACCCTGTTATTTAATACAGTACAGGCCACACAGCTCTTATGAAAGGTTCAGTGGCAACCAGAAGAGAGGTGTGTCTCTCACAGTGAAAGCCCATAAAGAAATGCAGGGAAAAAGCCCTAATTCTCTCCACCTGTCCTAGCCCGGGCAGCGCCCCGGTAACGTGCGCCGCTGCCCAGCCTCTCCCTGGGGTGTCGCGTCACCACGACAGTGGTCCACAGCACGCGGAGAGGGGTGTAGGACATCTCAATCAAACGGCATTCAGGCTCACTTGGCTTGGCGTTGTTTGAAACCGTGGAGACTTCCCAGGAGCCCTTTTGACAGGGATTAAACTGCTGCTGTCACAGGACAGGCTCCGAGTCAGGCCCCAGCCTCCTGAACCAACGACGGGGAAGATCGACCTCAGGTCCCAACCGAACCCGGTTTCCGGACACACCCTGGGAGTCACAGGTCACACCCCATTGACCAGCTTCACTTCATGCCAGCCCTTTAGCCCGGTCCAGCTCCGTTTCAGCAGCAGCGGGGCGGAATGCTGGCTGACACCACCGCACTGGGCCACACTGTCGAGACGCCACGCCCTGGGCCCACTGGGCCAATGTCGACACTTCTCTGAGTTAGGGCAGGCCACAGGATTCACTCGCAGTGCTGATTTAAGGCCAAGTCGCTTTCCTCAGAGCAGAGCACAGAGATACGCTGCCAACGCACGGACTTGGACTTTGTTCACAGACGCTTGTAAATCGCTTTAACGGTCGCCAGAAGCCGCTCGCCTGTAACGGCAGCATTTGGACCGTTCCACTGCGCCGTATTGAGCAGAGCGGTTTCCTTCAGGCCTGGTGGTTCTGCCCGCTTCTGTTTTCCCGCAGGATGGGAGGCTGCGGTTGGGTAGTGGCCAAAGAGCTGATTCGTCATGCCGCAGTTATTCAAAGAGACACCAAGTGCGTGTTGACGTTCAAAGGTTACAAACCCCATTTCCTACAAGACCCCGCCACTCACCTGCGCAGACATCAGCCTGCAAACCGTGCTCCCCATCAGAGCATTCTGAACTCTCCAGCTTTAATCACTGCCCACGATCATCTCCGTGCCTTCTTGACACCCGTTTGAAGAAGCTTGCAAGGGAGTCAGACACTTCCTTGTTCTGCATCAGTATATTCTCAGTGTCGCTAACAAACTGTGGCATTCGGCTGTGCAAAAGAGGTTCCCTCAGCGAAATCGAGTTGCATTCTTTCAGAGCGCTCTGCTGTAACTGCTTGGCTGAAAACGTGAAAGTCCCCCCACCTTCCCTTCTGACGCAGGGGGTACTGCAGCTTGGACTGTCCGATGTGAGAATATCGTCGACAGGCGGTAGATGACATCTGAGCCCATCCCAGATGTGAAGACATTCGTTGGGTAGTCAGGATTCTGGTGTTGGTAAACGTGTTCAGCATCCAAATGAGACAAGTACATAAGGCATGTCTATGAGAAGAGCTGTCTTTGCTAAAAGAAGAAAATTTGATTTTTTTTGGGTTGTTTTTAGGGAAAGGCCTAACCTCGGTGTTCCTTTTGAGGCTGATTGAATCAGGGGTCCGTTACACAAAGGCTTCCTTGTTTCTTATGTTCTTTTGAGGCTGATTGAATCGGGGGTCCGTCACATAAAGGCTTCCTTATTTCTGTTCTTTTGAGGCTGATCCTGTCGCGGTGCTTTGTGCCCACACAGCAAAATAAAACCTCTCCAGCACTGCAAAAACGATATCTAGTTTCTTCGGGAAATTTACAGGATCGAAAACGGCCAACAGCTCCAGTGTTTTCTTGTGCAACAATTAAACGGGCCAAGAACAATCTTGCGTTTGGCCAGAGGGAGGTAAAAGACTTGATTTTTCTGGGCATCAACACCCTCTACCTACCACGGGCACAGGTTGTTTTAGGACACAGACACAAGGGAACAGAGGGTTACGGGACGGGACGGGACGGGACGGGACGGGACGGGACGGGACGGGACAAACCAGCAACGAGTGGTGAAACAAGACCAGTAGATAAAGGGGATTGCTGGGTAGATGATTGGTAAACAATGACTAACACCGGTGACTGCTTAAGGGAAAAGTGTGGGCTGAATGAAGCAGTGCACATGGGTTAGTGGAATGTCAATTGAATGATTGGATGACTGAAAAAACGTGACGGACTAAAAGAAAAGGTGAAGGTGAAACATGACAATACGTTTATTTTCTGTTTCTTGAGGGGCTTTTTTTGCCATCAAGGATCTTCGAATGGCTCCGATCAACTTTCTCGCCACTGGTGACAGACTCATGGAATGAGACTTTATTCCGTCAGCTCATTAATTGTGCTACTTCCAGGAAAATATCAGATTGTAATTGTAAGTATTGGTATTGCAGTTTAATTGAAATTATTCTTGTTGTATCACTGTCCAAGCATATAATTATTTTGTTTAGTCTTTCCAACAGTTTATTAGCCAAATCAGTATTAAATAAACTGCAAATATGATTTTGATAAATTACCCTATTTAACGTATTTTATTTATTTACTGAATACAAATGTAGCGTTAATGATTTCACAGTACCCTTCCAAAGGGCTTAAGGAAAAATGTTGCAAGTCTCTATATTTATATTTATTCCAATAAAATCTTCCTGTCGGTCACCAGAAAAAAAAAAACGCAATCCAGTTTAGCTCAGGAAACGTTTTGAGTACGGTGCTATAGCCTCGCGCAGTCGTGGCTGGGGTTTTTTTTTTTTTTTTTTTGAGTGTCTCTTCAGCAGATGAAGCAGTAATGAGGCTGCTCACAGTTTAAAGCAGCCCTCCGAGGTGGCCTCTCTGTGGAAAAGCACATCCTCTCTGAGGCAAATAAAAGCTCATCTCTCTCTCTGCGGGTTTTTTTTAAAACCCTAACTCTGGCCCGGCATGCGAACAACGTACTAAGCTCAAAGGACACCAACACGTATTCCAAAAAAACACAGGACGTTTGGCAAGCAAGGTAGGACCAACGTGCCCTATTAATAAGCAGGAGTAAACCCATCCTTCCCGACAGTGGTCGCCGTGGTTACTGATTGTCATATGGATCTTCCTTGACCACTCTGTATAATGACTGCGAATCAGCGTTACAAAGTAACAAAGTAACTGCGTGAATTTGCTTCCGTTATACATTCCCCGTTTCTAAAGCGTTGCAGCTTTAAGTGCAGAAGGAACTCTTTATTGGACCGTCTTCTATTATTACTGAGCCTTCATTAAACCCACTCCTGTTTATTTCCCTTGAGACAGTCCGTCAAGTTCCCCTATATTTTACAACATCAAATAAACCTGTGGACGGGCCAGGCCCAAATAAAACGTCAAGCTAAAAACGTTAGCGTGATGCTAACTTCCGCTGAGAGTTTGTACATCGGAACGTGACCTTTGTGAATGTGTTGCAGATGCAAGTTTCGTCATCAAATTCACTTATGGGTTTATACCCAAATCTAGGAAAAGTACCGTTTTAATATCATAACAATTCTCATCGATCCATTAAGGTGGTATTCTTGATATAGATACTCGAGTCATATTTACCGCCTGCTAAATTGCCTAACGTATTTTATTAAAAGTCTGTCGCTGAGAGAGGAAATGCTGTTGCGTTCATTTTAAGCCTATAAGCCTATACCTGTTCTACCTCTTACCTTACCATCTTACTATTCACCTCACGCCTCCGTAAATGGCCCTCTTCGATGACGTAGCCAGTAAGCTCCAGCCAAAAACGTATCCAACGTGAAATTTCAAGATTTTATAATATTGTTTCTTTCGTAAAGGTGTTTATACTGAAGATACCCCTATATTGTGGTGTGGTGGAATAAACCTATTTACTTCGTTCCTGGAGCAGGCATTAAACATATCCTCTTGCGGCGTGAGTTTCTATGGCGAGCAGGGATAATATGTAGCCGTACTCTACAAATAATTATTTTTTAACCATCATTAAGTTTAAGTGTGCATTTAAGCACTAGCCGTTAAGAAGACGCATTATTTCTCAAAAGTAGTCAAACGCTACAGTTCCTAAAGCAGCCCCCACTGACCAATTACATGTGAAGCAGTTTGATTGCCGCTGAAAGTCAATCACATGTGCTCCCAAGCAACAGACGACAATAAATGAAAAAGAAAACCACCGGATGCCCGGATTCTTCAAGATCGTGCTTTTATTTCTACCTAAAGAGGGCAGTGTTGTTCCAAATCTGGGCATATCCATAGGGAACCATTGTATTACATGTATCATTTTACCAAGGATATTTTCCAGTTATGATATTAGGTTATTTTCCAGAAAAGTAATAACTTGGTTCTCTGCACTTCACCCACATATAACAAACTTCTCGTTTATTTCTGTAACTCTGGGCCCTACTTGACTGCCCGCTGTTCTCTGAGAGTTGGTTTTGAGGTTTTATTTTGCTTGTGAACGAGTATCATTGGGGATATACAAGAAAAACAAACATTAGGAGACGAACCCGTGGCGACCAAGCTACAACTGGGACCAAAGATTAAAATACGTATTTGTATAAATTAATGACGAATATAGTATAGGTCACGACACTCATTCGAAAATATAAAGAATGCATGCTATGTTAATACACATGCATCTTTAAAAAAATATTCGTTATACATTAAATCATTTATTTAGCAATATTTGTTTTTTTTTGTTTTTTTTACAGTAGGCTATATTCTAGTGCAGGACATACAGGACGTAATTGAATGAGAAACATAAAATTCATCCATGAAAGTTTGGTTTTCAAAATTGAAAACTCCAGGTGGTCAGAAACTTAAATGTAAACGCACGGCGTGCCTGCGCAAATGTATCACGGCCCGGGCAGTTTTGTAATTGTTCTTAGTCACACATCCAACACACCGAACACAATAATATCAAATTTAATTTTCAAACATACTGGTTGCCTTTTGGTCTCCCTCGGCAGTTTTAATCAATTCTGCTATTGTGTTTGCCCTGGCAGGCGTTTTGCATATCTAATTAATTACACAAGTAAAAAATTTAATAGCACACAAACATTTGGCAAACGGCTTCATTGCACCACTAGATTCGATAGACCGGGTAAGATTTGTGTGGCCGAGTGCCGAAAAAATATAGACTGTTGAACAGCAGTCACCAGACAGACTCACTGAGCCGGAACGTAAAGCCGATACGAATGCGCGCACATGAGATCCCCGGCGGACCTGACAAACGGGGCAACACCGTTAAAGCATATCGCATCAGGCGACGCCAGACATCTTAATTTTAACAGTGCCACGAGTCTGGTGGATTGACGCGAGCAATGTTGTCAGCGATAGCTACCGTACTCGCATGTAACATACTGCATTTGTAACCAAGGTGTTTCGGGACTCGAACCCGTCACTGATCCATCAGCGTTGGCAACGCCCTCAAATGGTTGTTCGGTAGGTCCACCTAATGTCTCAATGGCAATAGCTAGGTTTGCCGTATAGCAGTGGTTCTCAACCCTGTCCTGGAGGACCACCTGACATGTTGTTTTTCGTTACAACCGAGCTTCTAATTACGTAATCGACCCACAAACGAGGCTTAAATTAAGCAATTGAGAGCTCGGTTGGAATGAAAACCAGCCGAGATGGAGAACCACCTTCTTATCAAGAGCCTCTTTTAACATCCATAGAGAAGGTCTGACCATGAAAACGCTGATCTTTTCCCATGAGCTCAAAAGTGTTCAATATTGATCAGTCTTCCTATGGCTCATTCACATTTTTAAAAATCACGTTTAAACAACTAACATTTGGAGACTATTAGGCACTTTAGATGCGCAAATAATAAAAAAAAAAGTAAATCTAATCTTCAGTAGTTTTAAACTTCACTGTTAGTTAAATGACACGGAAACGTAAAAGCTCGAGAAAAATTTGAAGCGGTCAATTTATTAACGGTAAAACGGATACTTCGAAGAGCAAGACTTCCTGCCGGGAAATCAATAGCGTCATCTTTATGAGCGCCGCTGGCTTAAGAACCTTTGGAACATATGGCGTGTGACGCCCCCTTTGGCGAGTCCCATTGAATTACAACGAATTAACTGCTAGCAGAAGTCTGTCATTTCAAGACGCAGGCGAGTTACATCATTCTTTTATAACAAAACATGCCACGAACTGCTCATTAAGACCAATACGAAGGATAGTATTTAATCTTTTATCTCATCCGGGCTGGTGGTTATCAGAAACCGTAAGCGTATCCTAGCAACAATATATTTTTTTGGCCGACGGCGGGAAACTCCTGCAATGTAGGACAACTTCGGTCAAAGAGGGTCACCGCTGGTCTGGTGTTATTTCATTCGGGTCAAAGGAAGTAGATGCCCTCTGAGGATGGCTTGTGTGTGACTGTAACCCAGGGTTGTTAGTATAGGGGGCCACTTTCACATAATGACGGCGGCAGTAACATCAGTGCATGTTCGTTTTCCTCGAGGTAAGGGACACCAATCATTAGAGAACCAAGTGTTCTAAACGTGTTCTTAAATGTCAGTCCCTTGCCAAACAAATTCATATGTCTCTTATTAGTATGTATAAAACAACTTGGAGGCTTGCATAAAATTCCAGTGTCATTATTTTTAATGACCCCAGTTATTTGTGGGTACTTTAATAATTTTGTCAAAAAAAAGTGGCAAGTTTTCGACAAAGAAAACTTACTACGTTTCTCAGTTTACTCTTGAGCTAGCATTGGGGAAGGGTGTTATATCTGCAAATAGCGTTTACAGGATCTTTACCCCTTGTGGACAGGTATGTGGCGGGAGTTGGGAGGGCGATCAACTTCCCGTTATGATTTTGGGCGTCCAGCTCCTTCTGATGGTTCCCCCATGCGACAGTAGAAATCCTGAGATGGCGCCCCTGCTGTGGCACGCGGTGCACAGATATCAAATCAGCCGTGAAATCCCGCCGCGTTGTTCTCGGACATCCATGAAAGTGGATGTGGCAGCCCTCGATCTGCCAATCAGGTCTGGCGTAGCACTTCATCAGCACCGTTCATTAGAGTGTGGGCCTGTGTTCATTAGTGTCTGAATACCGTCGCCTGCATGGGGGGGGGAGGGGGGATGACCTTCAGGAGATCCGTAGCTGTCTCTCAGAACAATCAATTGAAAATAAACAATGTTGGCACGGGGTGATCAAATTTAGAAATAAGGTATGAATTGTTGGTATTCAAAATTTAGATTAGGCTTGTCAACCTATGACAAACTCTTCTCCCCAAAACATAATCATATTTGAAAATTTATAAGGGGTTAAATAATGAAAGTCGACACTATCGGTGCACTGAATCATTCACCCGTGCGTCTTCGCGTGTCAAAATGCAAGTTTGACTGATATTAGTACAGGAAATGTTCAGATGGTTATTTTTTCCTCCCAGTATCCCGTTCTTTTTGAAATTTTTTTTTTTTTTTGATTTTCTCAATTCAGAGGAGTAAACATTCTGGAGTAAATCTGCAAAACCTTACGTCAAAAGTACTCTGTTGCTACAGGCCAGGGACTGATATGCTATGTTGTATTTGTGCGACAGTTACTGCAAATACTTTGTATTGTAGTATTATATAGTATTACCCAGCTTATTGTTGTTAATGTCGGTTTGGCTTATAGTGTGTATATTAAAGTACCTGGCCTTGTATGTACAACGCCCACCACAATGTATTCAATCGGAAATAGGCTAGAGTAAAAAAATAAATAAATAAAGAAGCCCTTTGAGGTATAATGTCATAAACAAAACTCTTATATTTTCATTGCTACCAAACTCGTGGCAGCAGATCAGGTACGGTTTGGCTGTGATTGGAAAATGAAGACCCTTTGGAGCGCTACCCCTTTGCTGCGAAAACGGCTCCGTTTCTGTAGACTAGGTGTGGCCTTGCATTAAATTCTCTATTAAATAAGGTTTGCTTGCTTGCTGTTGCAGTTAGGAGAATGGCAGGAAAACGAAATGCACAACTCCTGCACTCGTTATTTCAGACTCCCCCGTCTTCCAGCCGCGTTGAATACCGGCTCACAATTGCTTTTAATGAGCGTTTGCCGGGCAGATGACAATTTGTCCTTTCTTAAATGTTGGATTAAATATCCTTCCCGTCCGCAGATTAAAAAGCGATCAGGGTGCCTGGAAGTAAAATTCAGGCAATTTGCATTTTTAAGCTGTAAACGTTAAGAAATGATATAGCGGTTTACCTTACCTTCCTGAGTCAGAGCTTTGTAAACCAAACGTAGGGCTGCAGAGTGGCTCAGCTTATAGGGTTCCCGGGTTCCACTCACTTGCAGTGGGAGTCTGTGTGGGTTCTCCCACTGTTGCATGTTATATGGATGGGAGACCCTAAAATTGGCTCTCCCGCCCTGTGATGGACGTCTGACCCTGAAGCATGAGGGCAGGGGCTACCCAGGGGGGTCCTCCTTCAGCCATTTTTATAATCTACATAATTTCAAATGTCAATGAAAACCAACAAACCCACAGGCATGGAGAGTCTTACTTGATTACCTGGACGGCAAAATTATGGAAATGAGCGTCCCGTTCTCTTATTGCCGGAGACAACAAAAACATTATTATGCAGTAGCTATTCAAACAGAATGGGGTCCCCTCAGAACTGAATAGATCCGTTTCTGGTTGCAAACATTGTACTCGGCACTCATAAACACAGAGAAGGTCAGATGTGCTATAGCTTATTTTAGAATGGCTGTCCCATTCCAAAGTGCTCTAAACGTAGGGCCTTTGGAGGACCTTACCGAAGGTACATTACCGAAGCGTCTAAACGGGCGCACAATTTTGCATTAATATGATTGGTTCCTCAAAACTGAAAGGTGGTTTAAAATATTTCATCACGATGGCAGATCGTGAACGAAAGCTAGTCCCCTAAAAGTAAATGAGCTCATAACCGAATACTGTAAACTAACAGTTCACGTGGTATTGAATGGATAGTAAGAGCGTGGAGCTTGGGGAAATTAATAACTTGCTCAGCTCAAATGAACTAAGATCATGACGGAAACCAGCCATGGGTTTTTTTTGTTGTTTTTTTAACCTAATTTTGCCGTTACAAAATTCCTGGCCGGCTTCGTCACGGAGAGTGAGAAATCTGTAAACGGTAAGCTTTGGCTAACTGACACTCTCGTTTGTCACTTTGTGTTCCGAGTCAACTGGATTCTGAATTGTTGGGGATTCCAACCTTGAAATAAACGCCGTTCCAAACTGCGTTCTGTATGGGGTGTCAGCCACGAAAAGATGAGTTTCAAAAGTTGAGAAACTGGACTGCAGAAGCCCTGAACACACGTGAAACAGCCAACCACAAACGCGCAGGGCTGCAGCTTGCCTGGTTCCGTTCCTTGCGTCATCTTCTCTCTGACCATTACAACAAGTCATGGTAAAGGCAGTTCGATATGCTTCGTTTAAAAATATATATATATTCGAGTCAGTTCAGGCGACAGATGAAACTCAGCGATGAGTATGTTAATGCCAGCTATTTCACAGGATGTCTAAGTGAGGACTGATTTAAATTTTTTTGGGAAACTACATGTTAGCCCAATATTGCCTGGAAGGGGACCTTCCCCTTCCCCCACTTGGCGTGTCCTGGGGATACACTTCAGCGGCACAAGACTAAGGACTAAGGACCTTAAAAAAGAAAACATTTTAAACAAAGCAACACTTCAGAAATGGAACTGAGGGAGAGATCTCTTCCTACACTAGAGATGAATGGGAGAATATTCCCTGTCAGTACAATCGCCTTTTGTAATATTGGCGGACAAAGATTGGTGCCGTTTACTTGTTGATTGAAAGGCTGGCTGGTTCTCAGTGGGGAGAAAAAGCCCGGTAGACAGAAGGGCCTGCAGAGAAGGTGAAGGTATTCAATGGGAAAATTACATTTTCGTCTTCTTTATAACGACCAGAATGAAAAGCTAAGCGTTTAACTCACCAGAAGGCAGCTTCTGTATATTTCTATACTGCAGATAATATACTGCCCTAGCATGGTGGATGCATCTGAATTAAGCAAAAAGAATAAATAAAAATAACCGTTTTTTTACAAATATATAGTCATGACATTGGAAATTAAATGTTTTCAGGTGTCCGAAATTGACCCTCCATGCTAAATTGAACCATTTTCTGATGAATTTCTGTTTAAAATAATCATAGATAAATGAAAAGGTTTTCTGTGCAGCTTACAGGAACGTTTGAAACTTGATATAACTTAAATTAAGAGTTAAACATCTGTGCGGCGTCATTGCCACCAGGACAAATGCTACTAAATAGATTAATGAGTCCTACCTGAAAAAACAAACACAAAATGTCTTAAATGGTCAGTTCAATAGCCATTTTCTGCTTTTTCTTTTGTGAACTGAAATTCAGCTTGGAGCATTTGTACTGAATACAACAAATGGGTATAACGGGCTTTGACCGGCCAAACTATAATACCATTAAAGGTTTTTGTCCCAATTGGCTGGGTGTGTTACGAGTCAATGTGTTAAGAGGCCCTGTATTATTTAACACGCGTTGGCAGATCAACAGAAACATAAACCTTCTGGAGGTGATCAATTCAAGATGTGAAAGCCAATACAGAAAATAAGACTTGTTAAGTTATGCTGAAGTCTTTCCTTTTGACGTTAAAGCGCCGTTTACATCAAACATGCTAAGTAATCGCCAAGACTTAAAATTGTCAGGTTAGTGTCATAACCCCAGTTCCCTGAAACGGAAATACAAACCATCTCTAACGGCGGCGGGAAGGAGGGGCCCAGTCATTTTGTGATGAAAAATATATATATGAAGACATCGGACTGACTTGTATGTAACAAAAGTAAACTATGAAATCATATTTTGGGATCATTGAATCTTGTTTTTCTCTAGTAGTATTTGTTATTGTTTGTTGCGTCAAAATTCTGTAGTATTATAGTATTAGCCTTCCCATATCAGCACAATGAATCAGACACCCACATTTTCACGTCTGTGGCACCACGGCAACCGCAGAGTGATGACTAATATCAATATTTCAGGGATCCGGTGTTATGATAATAGCCTTATGTTACCTTTCAGATACGAGTTATGAACCTTCACTAATGGCCGCCTGACTCCGTCACGTTGTACATCGCACAACAAGGCTGGCGCACATAATCGTCTCATATATCAGCCGTCAGTAGAGGGCGCTGGTCCAGAGGTCGCCCTCACCACTCTCGTGCCGAATCCAGGGTGTTGTGTGTCCACAGTGTTCAGGGGACTCTGAATGTGTGTAATGAGGCGTCGGAGACTGGGTTACCTCACACCGCCCTGGTTATGGATCCACTCCCTGGCCCACAGTGGATTCTTCACCATGGCCAGGAGCTCTAATTTTTTTATTCTGTGGACATTCAATGGCCTCTGAACCCTATGGGTTATATACTACGCTGTAAAGACAGCAGCAGTTTTAATTGGAAACCTTGTGCGATAAGTAACGCATATTAGCCAGAGGTCGAGAGGACACGCGCTCCCGTTTTTTTTTTGTTTTTTTTCACATATACCTGAAGCAGGCCTTTCTTCACAGTCCAGTTTTGAACCAATGCCAACCGGCACAGAGCACAGATATAGTCCCAGTAATTAAGTTAGAAATGGGATACCTTTGTATTGATCTAAGATCCACTTAGCACAGTTATGTTGGCCTTTTCCACGGAGCTTTTAGCTACCCTCTCAGGAAGTTTGAAAAATGAGCATTTGATTTAGCCAGATGAGGAGGGCTGTTTGAGCAAGACAAATGTATTCCGGAGGGGATGAGAGACAGGAAATGGATTTTGTTCCTGCGACGGTTGAAGTGATGAATAAAAATCTGCTCGAGATTTGTTTTATGCGTACATAAAATGTTTATTGAAAAGCGCAACAGTCTGGTACAGTCACAAGCAGCAGCTTCTAGTTCCAGCTTCAAAGCGTAATCGTTTTCGAAACTTCCCCTCAGAAAACCTGAAATTATAAACTCAGTCGAGAAGTTAAGTCTCGTTCTTAAAAGCATTGCATTTTAACTACATTGAGCAAATCAAGCCTGGTTTAAATTCAATTTAGTCGTATAGTTTGCGAAACACGGCGCTCTCCGGATTAATTCAAGCGCTCTGAAAAATGGGATTCATAATTCAGTGGAATGCGTTTGAATTTTAAAAGTTTTTTCTATATCCATAACACATTTCACTAACGCTCCCTCTCCACAGTTCCCTTTGATCCAGAGAGAAATAAGTCCAACGCAGCACTTTGTGTACTCCGCCGCTCTCAGACACTCGAACCCCACTGAGGGATAGGTGCTAATTGGGGCTCCTTTCTCTCACATTTCTGCTCTTTATCTGCAAGCTCGGCCAGCCCACCTCCCTTTATGCCTCCCGGTTCATTTACGTCGCCTTACCCGCTCTGTGCCAGGCTCCAGCGACCAGGCCCCCTCAGTACACACCTCCAGCCCCGCGCTCTCTTGCCGGGACATAGGCAAACGCCCACACACACCCCAACCTGCACATCATATAATACACCCACACACACCCCACAACCTGCACATCATATAATACACCCACACACAAACGCCCACACACACCCCAACCTGCACATCATAGAATACACCCACACACAAACGCCCACACACCCCACAACCTGCACATCATATAATCCACACACACCCCACAACCTGCACATCATATAATACACACACACTTTTCCAAGGATATGGCCAAACTCCCACTCCATACATATATCACATAATCCACACACACACACACACACACACACACACACGGAGTGATGGACAGTTGGCCGTACGCCCTACAATCCACACACACACACACGGAGCGACGGACAGTTGGCCGTACGCCCTACAATCCACACACACAACCACACTAATCCATACACAAACGCCCACACAAATACATAACCACACACACACACACGTGTGCAGTTCAAACAAACCACTCCCTGCCAGCCCGTGAGACTCTGGGCAGAGGGTTGCCGTGTATACAGTGACAGCCCGTGAGACTCTGGGCAGAGGGTTGCCGTGTATTCAGTGCCAGCCCGTGAGACTCTGGGCAGAGGGTTGCTGTGTATCCAGTGACAGCCCGTGAGACTCTGGGCAGAGGGTTGCCTTATATACAGTGACAGCCCGTGAGACTCTGGGCAGAGGGTTGCCGTGTATCCAGTGCCAGCCCGTGAGACTCTGGGCAGAGGGTTGCCGT
>JAOYSI010073150.1:3019-28932 GCA_025775065.1 Hiodon alosoides
GGACCGATTTGGTGACAAGAGGGGCTGAGATTACAGTAGGTGGACCGATTTGGTGACAAGAGGGGCTGAGATTACAGTAGGTGGACCGATTTGGTGACAAGCAGGGCTGAGATTACAAGAGGTGGACCGATTTGGTGACAAGAGGGGCTGAGATTACAGCGTCTCTTTCAATAACAACAATAGGCTTTTTGTTTTGTTGCAATACAAGTCCCGTAGGTGTTCAGAGGAACCAGGTCAGGAAGCGTCATAGAGGTCTCGACTATTCGGCAAAGAGACACACCTTTTTTCTTGAAATAACAAACCTATTTCAATGCCTCTTGCTTCTCAAACGGAAAGAAGGAACCCAGCATGAAGTACTTTACTTTGGTGTCTAAAAAAGTACTTTACTTTGGTCTAAAATGAATAGTTGTGTAGCCAGCATTGACACGTTTGTAGAGCAGCACGTCGACGGGTACTTTAATCACCAGCAATTAATCAACCAGACACGACCCAACATTGCAAAGAGCAAAAACACACAGCTTTGGTCCAGGAAGCTGTCCTAAAAACAAATAAAGACGGTTTACATTTCACTGTCATTCCCTGGGAGTGGGAATCCGCTGGATCTCATCCAGTGGTAACTCGTGTCATAGCGCAGAGGCAGTTCATCTTAGTACTGGGAGTGCACTGGAAATGGTTTAAGAGTGGCTTGAGGGTTAGCAGTTAGTAGATATGGAATACATTTCCCTGTGAAGAGACCTGCATGGAACCTGTTCCCAGGAAAACTTTGTTCAAGGGAAACGATGAAACCATCAAGGACCAATTAAATGCATCGATGACCCCCCCCCCCCAGTGGCTGCAGTCAGCAGAGTAAATGAATAATAATTCAAATGCATATGGAAGGTCTGTAATGCAATACCGGCGAAAGGATCATATGAACGTTTAACATCATCTAATGAACATCTAATGCGTCACACAAAGAAACATATTTCAATGGCCTTGTCTACATGGGCCGATGTCAAACGACTTTCAGTGACGGATGAGTAAAACCCTGTCATGAGATATTTCAGTTCCTTCGCTCCCCCACTGCATCAAACGCAAAACGCCGAGGTCGCTTTTGGTCTCTGTCGTCTGGGAACACGTCTACGCATCAGCTCAATCCTGGCCCAGCCTAGTTACCTTATCTCTATCCCACGAGCGCCTCGTCTTACGTTGTATCAGCCTTCAGCCGAAAAAAAACCTCATATCGATCCGAGTTCAATCAGTTCTTTGTGTATAATGAGTCACTGACTGATAGCAATATTAAACAGGGTGTCTGTCCGTTAGTTAGAGGAAGGTAGGGTTTTAGACCTAACCCTTTAGGTGGTAATCCAAGGCTGTTTGTCTTCATATTTACTTTGGGAGTGTTAATGCCATGTCCAATTGTAAAAAAACATCGTTACTGAGAAATCACTCACTTAGAAATTGATGTCAACCGGAACTGGAACAGACAATTTACGCATTGGGGATCGGCTAGTTTCATTAGGTTAGTCACAGACATTCAGGCCCTCCGATTGTGATTAAATTTGGCTAAAGTCCATTAGACGAGATGCCCCACTCAAAGGTCAAGCTGAGTAAACACTGATGGACGTTTAGCTTTACATTCAAAGACTCCCATTCCAAGCCTACTTGTCATTTCAGAGTCATGGAGCAAGGACCTGTTAAGCGTACCGGTTGGCAAGGTACCCCCGATCCCCAGAATGCAATAGTAGATTTGTGCTATTGACGCATTTAAACAAGTTGTTCTTTTTTTGGAACATTTATGAAAAGCGACCCTGGTCCATTTACATCACCGGGGGCCCATTTGCATTTCACAGACCAGTTGTCATTCCCATCGAGGACACGAACAAGGGTGGTGCAGTCACCATAAGCCCAGGACAAAGAGTAAATTAAATCATAGCTGGCCGTTAGCTAAACAAAGACGGCCAGTTAGTGACTGGGGCATCAAGCGCTTCATTCAGCAAGACCCTGGGGGGGTTTTTCAGACCAGCGTGAGGCAAGGATTTGTGCACATAAAAAGTTTATTTACAAAGCAAAGAAGCAAAAACAAGCGTGTGGTTACGAGCCCCCATGGCTTCTGGCCTTGAAAGATGACCTGGAAAGGACCGGACCCGCCAAGCGCGCGGATAGTGCGCTCCGCGCGGGCGCTAGACAAAGCTGCCCCTCTTTACCCGGACCGAGGAGAAGCTTCCGGCTTTATTGTGTTACCTTCACAAAGGCCTTCCCACAGGCTCATGGGAAGGTGCGACGTTCTCCAGCACAATCGAAATTCAATACGCAGGTAACCCGGTCAGTGACACACCAATCCCATCAGCAGTCCTGCTCCCAAAATGCCTGTTTATACTTTGGTTCAATTAAACCGCCTTTCCTGGTATCTCTCAAAATTGTACTGTTCTGTTCACATTTGAATAGTAAATTACACGGATAGGCAGGTAAATTGGAACAAAAGCAGTAAACGCCGGCTCTACAAAACATTCCACAAATGAAAATGTTTTGATCCACCAGTCAAAGCTTACCGTTACCTAGGTGATCCCTGTTCGATGGTTATTTAAAGGCGAGGACGGCCAATGGTGTCAGCAGGAGTAGCTGCGGTTCCGTCTCCGTAATTTACAGGGGGTTCAATCCTGGGCCGCTGAACTTCCCTTTATGTTTTAGTGGACACTGCAGAATTTTGGGTCTTTCTATTTGTTCTGGGATTGTCCCACCTCCTCCACACAGAAACTACCTATAGAAAAGGCAAAGTGCCTTGATTCCAAGCAGAACACAGAACCCTTTCTCACTTCAGGGGAAAAGTGTTTTCAAGACTGCAGGCTGGAGGATAACGGATGCAAGATTTCTAAAGAGGGGACCGGAGGTGGTGCAGTCAAAATAGGGCCGTTTTGTATACCCGAGATCCGCCTTCGGGAACAAAATAAAAAGACGAAACTCGAGGTGTCCTTGTGTATAGCTCACGTAGCACCGGAAAGTCAGCCTGAGTAGACTCCATTGTGAAACCGTTCAGCCCGCAAGGCCTTCTCCAAAGGATCACTTTTGTAAGACTTCACTTGGCCCAGTGACGGGCCACTGTTTCCTGGAGAGGAATAAATAAACTGCCTGGCAGGCGTTCAGTTTGCAGAAACAGACTTCGGGGTTACGCTGAGGCGTTTCCAATAACCTGCAGCATGCCCAGAACCCCAACAAAACACACTTTTTTGCTTTGCGAGAGGGGGTACAGAAACGGCGACCCAATTGTTGACGTGCACAGGCAAATTCCGAAATTCCCAGAAGCCCGTGATTAAACGAAAGCCACCTCGCTAGACCGCAGCCATGGAAAAAAAAAGTCGTGTAAACCTGTAAGTGTTTGTTTACTTTAGGTCCAGTTTGGTCGGGTTCCGCCCACGGCAAAGCCCCAATAAATATACACGCCCCCTGGTTGTTTTTTTGCTTTTACTGACAGATTTCTGTATGGATGTTTTGAAGTGGTTCAGTAGATGACACACCTCGCTGAAAATAATAAAATAACCATTTTTGTACCTCAAAATAAAGTTAGAAATATAGTTGTATAGATCAGGGATGCAAACAGGTAAGGGGTAAAAAAAGGTAAGAACATGGTACATGGACCACAATTGTTTAACAGGATTAGAAATTCTCATCTGCTATGGCCGACAAGGAGGATATCCTGGGGCCTGGCATTAGAGACCTCTGGTTTAGTGCGAGTATTCCTGCTGCATCAACCCCCTCTAGTGATAGAGTTTTGAACTGCAGTCAGTTCAAATCTAACAATGTAACAAACGTCCCTTTTAGTCATTTTTAGTCAGGTAAATCACACAGTCCCCCCCTCCCAGACTTACAGCATCTATACAGGAAATTAAAAACCGGAGCAATGGAGGTGAGATTCGAGTAATATTTGTGCAAGGTTGAGCATGTGTCCAGCCTTCTTTACAAAATAATCTGGGAATGGAGTCCCATTTCTTTCACCCAGCAAATACTCAGACACATCTCATAACAAGTCTCTTATCAATCAACAGATTTTATTTACAGAAAAAACAAAGTATGTAGATGGACTCTTTTTCATACCATTTTGACAGAGCAGGAAACAATTTTTCCTCAAATTTTTTTTTTCTTTTATAAAGAATGAATTTACAATCAGTGATTTAAAGACAGCCTTTTAACCAGAGAACCAATGATGAGTTTGAGTGACAACGACCCTTGCACGTTCTTGCACCCCCCCCCCCCAACCCTAACCCCACCCTCTGCTGGGGTGAACCAAGATGAAGAGGAGGGTGAGAACGGTGCGTGCCGGGTCTTACCACAGCAGACGACGAGAAGCGACTGGACGGCGACCAGAATTGTGTGGCTCGGGCAGGAGGGAGGTCCAAATAAAACGGGAAGACCCAACAGAACCAAAAAAAAAAAAACAAACCCAAAGTTAAATACCAGATTTACAGAATCCTCCCGGCCCCAGACAAGCCAACATTAACGGCTACATCGACAGCACAAGTGATGATGATAACGACGATGATGGCTAAGTTTTTTTCAGTTTTATTTAGACATTTAATCACTTCATCTCATCAGAGCTCGATGCGTTTTTAAAGCCAAGCGTTGTATTCTGAAGCATCAGAAGGTTGGAACCAATCCTTACTGAACGGGGCATGATCCACATGTGTTGGGAAGAGTGGGGCTAGTTCATTGCTTTTAATAAATCAAGTGTCAACATTAAAAATAAAAAGTAAAAAGGAACTCTGTCCCGAAATCCGCCCCCCGCTAATCCCCCTCCCTCCCCCCCAATCGGCCAGACCAGTGGGGCGGGTAAAAACGTCAGTTAAAGCCCCGCCTAACCAACACAAAATAAAGAAAGCCACATGGTGAATGGCCAGCCTCTGTCCATGCATTACAACAGTGAATCGGGACAAAGACGCTTTCGAATCACCGAATGCTCTTAAATCGTTTGTGTTTCGTTTTCTCCTCTTTAATGTGTTCCACACGTTTGTTTGTTTGTTTGTTTGTTGTTTTTCTTCTGTGACTGTCCTTTAAATGCAAGTGTAGGAGGAAGAGGTCTTGGCAGAACAGGAGGATTTTGCGCGCGCACTTGTCACCCCGGTCTAAACTTCAATGTTGTTTCCTGCGTAAAGCCGCGTCCATGTCCGGGCTGAAAGGGGGAATCGGGGAGGACAATGCAGTTAAAACAGCCGCCCGTGTCGTCATGGTTACCACCTTCCCCACAGCGGAACAGGGACTTACAGCACATTCAGTTAAACACAGTAACAGCAGTGTACCTATTGTCCTCATTTTAATGACCCCCTCCCCCCAAAACAAACCACACCACCAAGATTTCCTAGGGCTGCACAATATTGCGAATTTCTCCATCTTCCATTGAACGTTTTGTTTTTGCTTTCGATTTACACGTGACAGTGTCGTTTCCTAAATGGAAAGCGGGAACATTGATGCATACACTGAGTAAATAATCAGTTGTACCTTTACATTTAACAAATAAAACATTATTTTACACTTTAAACATTTGCTTTCTTATCTAGTACCAACATAAGATAAAAAGGTACATTATCAGCAAGACTGGCCCAAACTTGGATCATATGACCATACGTGCTCTGCTAAGCAACGTTATGTGTCGGTACAGGAGCTGGGAAATCAGCCACGATGACAGTCACGGTCACGGTCGGAACCTGTGCCACAGTTAGAACCGCAGCTCCTGACCGCAGGCAGACCATTGGTTTTACTCGTTTTGTCAGGTTTCATCACGGCTGGCAATGCCAACATCTCGAACCACACAAGTAGGAAAGACTTCAGCTGAGCGGTTCTCTTTAACATCCAGGGGGGAGGAGGGTGGTTACGGTTTGGGAACACTGACCACGGGACCGCTCACCTGTCTCTATGGCTTGAGCCTCGTTGGTTTTCCACTGCTCCGCGACGTCGTTGGCTAGTGGGTCGTCGGGGTTGGGAGCGCTGAGTAACGCTTGGATGGAGAGCAGGACTGTACGGATCTGCAACGCTGGAGACCATTTATCTGCAGAGCACCAGGCCCCAGAGAGAGGGAGAACATGTTAGGGAGGGATGACGTTTTCTGCAGTAAAATCTCCACGGTCTCGTCAAGGGTTCAGGAGACCGTCACCGGGTCAAGGGTTCAGGAGACCGTCACCGGGTCAAGGAGACCCTCACCGGGTCAAGCGTTCAGGAGACCGTCACCGGGTAAAGGGTTCAAGAGACCGTCACCGGGTAAAGGGTTCAAGAGACCGTCACCGGGTCAAGGGTTCAAGAGACCGTCACCGGGTCAAGGGTCCAGGAGACCGTCATCGGGTCAAGGGTCCAGGAGAAGCATGACAAACACCTCACAGACTCGTGTCACCAACACGAATGACAAACAGACCTAACGGTCTCAAAAGTCGTGAATAACCTCAAAGGTCCCCCCTTCAGAATGACAGCGCTTACCTTTCAGAATGTCCAGACATATTCGGCCCAGCTTGTCCACGTTGGGGTGATATATTTTGGTCATGAAGCGCACTTTTGGAGCCGCCATGGGGTATTCTTCCGGAAGAAAAAGTTCAAGTTTAAAAGTCCCGCCTTCAAAGGGGGAGTCCTGGGGCCCGGCGATGACCACGTGGAAGTACCGGGCGTTGCCTTCGTCTGGCTCCGCCTTTATTCCAGGCACAGGCTCCGCCATCAAGCGTTGCGTCTCCTGGGAAACAGAAACAAGCGCGTCCAGGGGGCCTGGTTACACGCTACTGCAGTCACTTCCCGAATTAAAAACAAAATCAACGATCAAATCAGCGTAGTTCTGCATGGGTAAACACACAGACACGCGTATCATTCCGTCACGACACTGTATCAAGGGTTAGCAGAAACACGCGTATCATTCCGTCACGACACTGTATCAAGGGTTAGCAGAGACAGACGTATCATTCCGTCACGACACTGTATCATGGGTTAGCAGAGACAGACGTATCATTCCGTCACGACACTGTATCATGGGTTAGCAGACAGACGTATCATTCCGTCACGACACTGTATCATGGGTTAGCAGAGACAGACGTATCATTCCGTCACGACACTATATCATGGGTTAGCAGAGACAGACGTATCATTCCGTCACGACACTATATCATGGGTTAGCAGAGACAGACGCATCATTCCGTCACGACACTGTATCATGGGTTAGCAGACAGACGTATCATTCCGTCACGACACTGTATCATGGGTTAGCAGAGACAGACGTATCATTCCGTCACGACACTGTATCATGGGTTAACATGAGACCAAAGTACTATTCTGGTTAACACAGACAGTCTGATGATGCCCTCTTCCAGAGAAACAATATCACAATATAAACAAAAGCCCATTCACGCCGCTACGCAGGAGCAGAACGCTCATATTACAAAGCAATATGCTAATGCTACCAATAACACTGGGTCATTAACTAGCGAGTGCTAGGGCAAGTGGTATAGACCAAAGAGTAATTTTCTATGGTTTGAGATTCCTCTGGGAGCAGGACAGTACAACCCTTTGTGGGCCTCCAGTGTAAGGCACTATATAAAACGCCAGCTGTTACAATCACCATTCCCCAGGGTCTGATGTCACCATGTGATAGTCCTCCAAGTCCTCGCACTCGCACGCCGTGTCCAGCCGGCTCACAGGACACGGGCGCGACAAACAGGGCACTGGGCACGTCCAAATAACCACATCAGGCCAGATGTTTTCCCCATTCGTCCCACACAGGTCCACACCCTAAGTCCAGCTCAATCTCACATGTGGCAGAGTCACAGAGCCAATTCAGTGATACGTCAACACTTTCACCCTCTCACTGGTTCAGGTACGTGCTTCATTCTGCAATGCTGCGCTTATTAAAAGTGAACTCAATCTTGTATAATCCCAGTCAAGAACAGTCCTACCCCAACGATACTAAACATCACATTAAAACCAAATCCCTGATTTAAATACATCTCATTCAAATTTCCCAAGCATTTGTTGCTGATCAAGCGCGGTCAGAGATGGGTGTCCCGCGAGCTGCCTGGGCACACGCAGAACGGCAGGATAAGTCCCAAAGGAACCGTCGGATCATGCCTGTACATGGGAGCACAAACCATTCCACCAGGACGCGTTGATTGGTCAGGGGACACGCGTCAGAACAGGTAACCTTGGTGACCAGCAGGCATAGGGGCGGCGTCCTGAAAACGCAGATATACCGATACAGTGACCTTCAAGTTAGTTATGAGTGGAGCTCTTGGAACTTAACACGTTTAAACGAGTTCAAACAGAAATTACAACGTCAGTATTATTTATTTAGATTTCTGGACACGGGTGAGGCCTGTACAATGCCAACTTGCATAATGAATATATGCATTGTAACCGCCAGCTCAAAACCACAGCAGTTTCATTGTTCAAGAACATGGAACCGTAATTACTGGTGATTTCCTTTTGAAGAACTGAGATTTATCACCCCACTGGTGACGCAGTATTAAAGGAAAGGTGGGAAGAATCTAGGAGGTGTTTGAGATTTACTGAAATCTGACTTTAGCTAAAAAAGAATCCTACTTTTAAATATCTGCTGGGATACACATAGCCGGCCTCCTAGTAGTAGACAATACGGCAACATTCTTTGACATTGAATCACCGACATTAACATTTCTCACATTAACTGTGACAACATTAATCTCAGAGTCCGGCTACACTCACTCAGCAGGAAGACCAGAATTCCCAGCTAACTATAACGGTGTCTCAGTCCGTCAGTTTGGCAGCAGAGTAAAAGCCATTTAAATGCTTTACATTCCACATTCTCCATAAAGGACCTGTCTCGGTTTCCTCAACAGCGTTAACTTACACCGATAGGCTAACACATAACATCGGATCTGTGTTCTTAAAGAAATCTAAAGCTTTTTTGTCCCACCCGCTCCTGCAAGCCAAATGACCCACGTTGCTGTGGCTTTTAAACTATTCTCAAGTTCAGCTTCAAGTGAAGAGCGCCTCCCTGAACCCCGTTCCCAGGCCCCGAGCGCCTCCCTGAACCCCGTTCCCAGGCCCCGAGCGCCTCCCTGAACCCCGTTCCCAGGCCCGGGCCATCATGCGCCACTTTTCCCCATACCTCTGAGCGGTGTCAAACGGACAGAGCACAGAAACATTTAACACCTGAATATCTGTAACACACACACACAAGGCCTGTTCGTGATGTTGCTGGGGTCTGAAATAACAGGGCATGTTATACAGATTCAGGAAAACTGCTTTGACTAAATGTAAAACAGCACCACTGCGATTTGATGTGACAACCCTTTGGGCACGACCCTGACAATTGTCATCGCACCGCCACTAATCTACGGCACGCCGCGGCGCATCGCAGCGGCAGCCAATCTACGGCACGACACGGCGCATCGCCCCGCAAAAGCCAACTTGAGCCCACGTAACAGTTATTCAGCCGCAGATCAGCAGACCCTTCAGGGCCTGTGTCATGTGCAGACTCCCACAATGCACCACACCACAGAATTCCCATCACCAGTAAAACTGAGCCCAACTGTAAAACGACGACATCGGTGCAGCCGAGGATAGTTCACCGTTAGGGTGCCTCGCGGCGAGCACCTGCAGCCTGGCAGAACCGCGGATAGGGACGTGAACCACCCGTGTGACCTGTGTAGCCTGTGACGTAGTCTGGAGAGGAACAACAGTCTTGATCACTACACTGGAATGTGTATTAGCATCATCACAAAAAAACAACCCATCTATTCTAACATAACCTGTAACCGTGTTAATTATTTTAGGCACAAAAAAAAATAAACGATTAAACAAATTTAGTTTTGAAAATAGAACACATTTGGCAAAAAAATACTGCAACTAGTATAGGCCTGCATAGTATAACATAAACCTGCATCCTTGGCTCGACTGCACACTAGAGAAGCCTAGTTAGCTTGCATACCCTTTCACAGTCAAGTTAAGAGGAAGTGTCGCAGTAATGTACAGATGGGCTCCTTGAAATGGAAAACGAGCTCGGCTTGTCACGATGCGCTATATTTAAAAGCGCAGGGGGGCGGCGGGTCTCCAGTGGAAAACAAGTTTCATAATGTCATTTGTCTTTATCATTACCAAGATCATAACGATCCTGCCTCCGTTAATTTTAATGTCGAGGTTTAAATTAAACGTATGTTCTGTGCTCCGGTTGTGAAGGCGGGGTAGTTTTTACTGAGTTTTGTAGTAAACTTCCCATCGGCGACTGGTATGTCGTTCAAAACTCCGCCAGACAATTACCTTGCGCTAGTTATCCTTTAAGGTAGATTCCGCTAAATTCTTACATAATATGTAAAATCTTTAAACGCATTGAAGAAATGTCTGGCGACAACAAAAATTCATAATAAATATGTGGAGATTGTCCATCTTTTTTCTAAAGCATTGACAAGAATGTGTTACGAATTTATTATTTTATGACGTACAAGATTCAGATTTAAACCTGACTGTTACGAATTTAGGAGCAACGTTGGCTACCAAGGTTTTTGACCTGATACGCAAATCGCGAACTACTTCTAGATTAAAATCGTGTTTGAATTAAAAACTATGCCAACAGATCTATACTCTGATTAAACTCTAAATCCACAAACATGTAACGCTAAACCAAGAACCAATAAGAATTACACTAGACCCACAAGATAGCCACCTACCCACTGATTGTTGCTACACGACCGACCACTCACAGAACCAAATATTAGATGTAAACTCTAAAAAGCAGCCCGTTTACCGTAAATGAACAACCGCAGACGCGATCATCTCCTCATTCATTTCGAAGGGCCTGCAGTGCCGAGCTCCCGCCCATGAGGCCTTTAGTTATGGAAAATACCTGCACCGCCCTAGTTCCCTGGCTAGTACTTGTTATTATACGGCTGACCAGCCATGGTTGTGCTGGAGTGGTGATATCGTCCTTTTACTTGGACGCAGCGTGAAATGACAAGTAAAACCTTAAAGCCGGCTGCTTCCTTTTAAAAAACAGCAAAGCTCGTCTTACAAAAATCCACAGTCGGTTGCATTAACAGCTAGCTACCATACGGCCTCCTCTCTGTGCAGCACACCGATCTGTTACTAAAACTGCTCACAAGCCGTACCTATATTATAGGTTGTTACCGTGCCTCGGTTATTATGCGTGGAATCATCTCAAAAAACAAGGGCTACATTTTCCGCCATGTTTAGTAAGGAAGGCTGTATTTTTAACCCAACATTATTCGGATCGGCAGCGGAAAATAAACGGAAGTAACAGGCGCAAATTTTAGAATGTCAAAACTAAGCTAAATGTACTGTTCGCGAGTGCCCCACTCCTGTATTTCACATTCGTGTCACGATCTTCTGTGATTCGAGCTGCCTGCTTTGTTTACTGAATAAACCGGTAAAAAAATAATACCTTTATAATTCTGCGCGGTAGTCCTGCCATCTTGTTTTACTGCGGTTTAAGCTGTGACTCGCTCAATACCTCTCCTTTCGTGTGCATTGACTGCGCAGACGTGTTCCGGTGTTTAACGTCACCCTCTCACGCTGCAAGCCGGGAAACGGTTTCGCTTGAATAGATTGGACGGATGATGAACCGCACATATTTGACTCACAGGTACATGTGAACTTAGATTTTTATATGCACAATTTCACCAGAGATGTTGCTGTTGGTTGTATCTATCAAAGGCATTTTAGTTTCTGAATAAGTTGTAGGGAAATTATGAACGGCTCTTTCCCCTCGTTATTAGTTTTAGAATGGGTTATAGGAAGATCTATAAAATGATTGTCTGCATTATTGTTGTTCGGTTATTTAGCCGACGGCATTATCCAAAGCGACAAACCTGGTTTTACACATTTTCCCATTTATACAACTGAAGGCTTTCTCTTGGCTACCTAGGACTCGAACCTATGACATATCTGGCCTCTGTCTTAACCCTTACCAGTCCACCTCCTATAGCCAGTGGGCAATTGCGATCGTGGCTTTCAAATAAAAATAAAAATGAAATCGCAATATTATTCCAGCGTTTATTAACCCGTGTTGGAGCTACACGGATTTTCAGCAGTAGGGTCAACTGCATTCTGCATGTGTGTTCTAACTGTTCTAACATGTTGCAGAAACTAAGGCTTGTTTATCAGTGTCATTGTTCTACATCCCAAATAACACATTAAATATACAATTTCTATTTCGACCAATAAAGGTTAATACTTAGTTTAATTCAGTTTAATTTAAATTTTCAGACGTTGATTATGTTAGTGTGGTTTGAAATGCACTCGTAAAAGGGAAATACATGTTGGATACAGGCCCGTGTACCAATACATTTGTCAGGTAAAAATGGTTAAATTTGACAGAAATTCTTCTGCCAACAAGAGTTAAATACCAGTACGGACAGCATTTGAAAAGTTGCCGAAGTTTAGTAAATGCAGTTTTAGTCAACAGAAGCTGTGATTAATTCTTTTATTTTAGCAGACCTTGTACAAATTGTCAGAACAATCAAAAGTTGTGTATAATGTAAGCCATAATCCTTCTTTAAAGATGGGCCTTTGACTGTTGCCAACAGAAGCCTTATCTGTCTTTAGGGGGATCTTTCTTCTTGCGTCTTGTGTGGTACCTGAGGAAAAACAAAATAGGGTTAGGGTTAACCCTTAATAAAAATTAAATGACACAAATGTTACCCTGATAACAGAAAGCAAAACCCAGAGTGTCAGAAAACATCACACACAGAAACAAACTAAAGCACACAGTATTGGGATGTAAAATAACTTTATCACCCTGCCTTACGTTTTCAGAGAAATATATTTCAATTTAACCACGAAACACACAAAGTAGAATGACAGATTTACTCGCACAGTCCTAGTGCCACGAACGTGAACTCCTTATCGTCCAAATCAGTTCAACCATAGACGGTCATAGGGATTTGCTGGCACAAAACAGCAAGTGTGGTTTTGCAGCACAATCGTCATTCATCACAATCAAATTGGATAGGAAAGCAGACGCTTACTGTCCGACTGGGTACCAGCGGTGCTTTGTGGTGTGGAACATCTTACTAAGCTCTTCCATGGTGGGACCCTGTTTGTTCTGTAGGACGTCCTTACTCAGATGGGCCTTCAGCACCTGGTCATGCGTTTCTGCAGGCTGTGTCAGGGGGTCTGACCGAGGAATGGGCTTCATTGGAAATATTTATACAAACGCATGTTAAACCTCTCAGACGTGTTTCCTTGGTTTGTGCCGGTGTAAATAAAAGTACATAATTTAATTCCATATTGGGAGAAAACTGGGGGGGGGGAACAATCCCTAATTTGTTCTCTCTCACCTGGGAAAGCTCATAGGGGAAATCCACAGTAGGATGGTAACATACTATCGTTTTACCATCAGAAGTCACACCAATCTCCACTTTGCTGTGAAATAAGACAGGAGGCCGTTTTAATAATGAGTAACGGCCGTCTACATGTTTCTTACAACATCCGAGTGACTGATTTTACCGTCATTACCGGAGCTACTTTCTCAGTCTGAAGGAATCGTGAGGGTTTTCATTCTGATTAGGAGACGTTCACAACATTTTTTCCACTCCAGCCAGTTCGCCTCAGCATAAACGAGTGATACACTCAAATAAATGGATAAAAGCCAGGCCAAAAACACAACATAGACGACTTGCCAGTTTTGATCAGCGGAGGCATCGATGAATGTTGATTTGGGCTGAGTAGACACAGAGCTTCCTCCTGGGAGAGACGTTACTGGTCAATCGTTAAACACCACAAGATTGCAAACATTTAAAAGTAGCGTCTACTAGTCAATCGTCAAACACCACAAAATAGCAAACATTTGAAAGTAGCGTCGAGTCTATGTCGTTTATTTTAAACACGTTTTACACTAGCATTATCACAAACCGGACATAAGACCATAACGTTAGTTAGATAACGCTTTAGGCCATTCCTACATGCTAAATTGCTTATACCACCCAGCAACACTGACTAAACTACACGTAACTCTCCTACACAATGGCACACACCAATGTTACACATAGATACATTTATGAAATGGCACAGAGGCAACTTCCTCCTCGTTATTTTCTATACCGACGATAGTAACCAGCTACCTGACCCAGCCAGGCAAACATCCAAATGTAGCTAGCCCAGAGCGTTTATCATCACTGTTTCTGCTAAAATGATTTTAGCTAAATAAATGTTACTGACGGCGGATACATATTTACCTTTAAATGGTCTTAGTTTGGCAACATTAAATAGTCTTGTCAATAAACTGTTTAACCTGAGCGCTTGACCCGTAGCCATGCTCACATTCTCCAAGAGACGAATTTGTGCAGTACTGAAAAATAGTCCGTGTACGAAACACGGACGTTCTCACAAAGGGGCCGTTTTAACATCAAGCACGTCAGTATTTAGGGAACAGTAAAAACTGTTCGGGGGGGAAAATGCTTTAAAAATAAAATCTAAAAGGAAAAAAATGTTTTCGTGGTGGGCACAAATGTATTGATGGTCAGCAAGATATAACATTGGTAACTGACTGTTCTGCGCGGCTTCTGCGTGACCTAAACGGACCGCATTCATCACCCTGTGAGGCATTAACGATACTGATATTGTGTTTCAGAGGTTTCTTTGCACACCCTGAGGAATGTTTCTGTAAGGAAATACTCTGTAAAAGTGACTACACTCATTAAATGTCTACGACGGCATTTAACCAGTACTGTCAGTGCTAATCCTCTAAACGGTGTTCAATCCTGTATGTTGAAGATGGCCTTGATATTAAGTACTGCATCATTATCACAATCTTTAAGAGAAAAAAACACAAGCAAGCCTGATTGCGTTACGGAAAACGCCTTGGTTCTTATAAGATGAGCACCTTCACTCTGTGTATGGACTAAGATTTTGATGTTGAACCAGTCGAACTCCTGACACATAATCATTAACGCCACATGATTCAATACCTTTCATTTAGCTACCAGGTACGTCCACTGTGTCTCAGAGGAACATGACTACTGCCAGTTATGAAGGCAGCCATAGTCAAACGAATAATTTATGTGTTATAGGTTTGATGCGATTTTGGTACCCAGGCAGTACTCTTCAATTTTGCCACCAGGAGGAGAAAGAGCAGAAAATTGGGGAACCTCAGGCAGAAGTTATAAATTCCTACGACTGGCGTCCACTGTCTGACGATGAGATCCGCCAGTGCCTGTGTGTCTGGGTCAGACAGCGCCCACTTTTGTCCCTTGCCGCTACTAGGCACATGGCTTTTCCCAGTATTAGCCACAAGGCGTACACATACTCCCTCGAACCTTCAGAGCACAGGTCTCTGGTTCTCCGATTTGAGCCCCACAATGGGATGGGGCCCGTCAGTGCTCGGCCAGAAAAAGACAAAAGAACCCCTGGATGGTTTCCGGTAACACCATCCGCCATGTTGAACCACAGGCAGGCGTTGAACCACCGGTTGGTCAACGCGGACACAGTGACCGGGTGCCAATGCTGTCAGCAGGAAGAGTGGGTGCCGTGGCGGAAGTGTCACGCCGCGGGAAAGGTGCGGTGTCGTGGTGCTGGGGAGTTACCCCTGCAGAACCCCGGAGCGGACGCCCCCCCCTGCAGAGCCTGTATGGGACTCCGCGCGGGGAAGGGCCGGCTCCACTACTTCACAGAAATGAGGGTAGCGTACGGGACGCGGCGGGACAACTGCGTCCACACCTGCGCTGCCCTCCCCGAGAGGGGCTGAGGGAGGCTCCAGCTTCTGGGTGGACGGGGTCAACGAGGCCTCAGAAAGGATGGTGCGGTACCACTGGAGGGACCTGTCCGGACGCTTCTTCCTTTACAGAACCAGAAACCCAATATACTGCACCGACTACCCAACTGAGAGGTCCTCCTGTTGCTTGCCGTGTTTCTAGAAACACCATCAGTCACAAATGTAAAAATGAAAGGAAATGCACAATATTTTATTATAACGTCATATAAAACATGAACTCTCTGGAATATATATTTTTTTTTTTACTTCTATAGGTTTATTTGTACTGATACTTGCAATGGCCATGTCACTGTGGGTAGTTGATTTGATTACCAGTCATACCTGTTTAATGTAATATTCAGGAAAACAATACCATTTTAAAAATACATAAGGATTTGTTTAATGGGTCTGATTAAGACTTTTGGAAAACTCCTCTTTTCTCATTGACAAACAGCCCTGAAAGTGTAATTAATAATGAAAGTGAAAGTACACTTGCAGCACAACAGGCTGACAGAGGCTGTAGTCCGTTTTTCTGTCAACACTTTAAACCCCATCATAATTTACCAGAACCCCAAAGTCATACAGAGCTGTGTCCTGATTCAGGTGCTGGGCACGCCCCTCTCTTCGGCAAGTCGAGCAGCGTTTCGGTACTGATCCAACCCCAGGCCAAACGGCAGGAGTGACGCTAGGCTAACTCCATATCTGCTGCGCTGCTGGAGTTGGCCCCCGCGCCGATCTCCGTGCTCGTCACCAGTCTCTCCCGACTGCCGAATGCGGCCGCCACTGTGGAGAAACGGCACAGAAGACCCACCGGGCCTTGCGCTTGAGTACGCGCACAGGCAGCAGCAGAAACGAAAACAGGAATCTCACACGTCAAACTAAATGACACAAGGCATCAGTTGCCAGGTGAGAGAACTACCTGCTGGAGAATCACAGATGTCCCACACGCGTAAGCCATCCTTCTGGCCTCCAAAGGCAAACTTGAAGGGCTGGTCAGTACAGCCAGACGCACAGAACAGCACCCCCTGCAGGCGTGGAGGATAACAACGCATCCCATTTCTAAATCAAGTGAGCCACTGTGATTATGCTTCCAAATCAAGGTGGACGCCGGCCTACCATCTTCATATCTCGTGAGTGGATCAGGCTGGGCTTGTTCCCCAGGATATCCCAGATCTTGACCTGCTTGTCCGCCGAGGAGGTGACCAGGCAGCCCTTGACCTGGCTGCTGAGGGCCAGGCCTGCAGGAGAGACAGTACATAGGCTGTGCTGGATTTTCCGACAGGCAAACTAAACAGCAGCCCGAACTGACTGAGACTTCCTCCACTGCCACCGTCTCCGTCGCATTTTTACGGGCAGGTAAATGTGTAATTATCGAGACTCAGCAGCAGGACATGAGGCCGAATAGTGCATCTCGGATACTCCGCAACCCACAGGTGGCACAAGAACGACTCTTCTATTGCACCGCCAGGTTACATCATAATTTGCAGCAAAGTGAATTCAACTAAAAGCTGTGTAAAACGATCCACGTTCAAGGTTTGGGAGCTGGTTAGCTCTGTCTGCACCAGGCAGGTGTAAATGAAGCAGCCATTCAGAAAGAGATCAGGAATCTTTCCTCACCTGTAACCTCTCCGTCATGAGCTTTCAGCGTGAAGAGCGGTTTGTCTGAGCGGGCGTCTAGGCAGTACACAAAGCCATCCTCCGTGCTGGCCTGCAAGAGACGCACACACACACACACACACCCCCACACGGGCGATTGGCTCAGTCTGCACTCATCCGTCACGTGGGGCAGGGTCCACCAACAGCATGCTCCGCTAGGGGGGCAAAGGTTACCAGGAAGTTGCAGGGCGAGAAGTGGTTCCAGGTCACCCTTTCCACCTGCCCACTGAATCTCCATGTGCGGTGGTTGTCCTGGGGACTCCGACAGTCGTAAAGGATGGCTGACCTGTGGCAGAAGAGGAACACAAATCTTTTCTCAAGCACATACACAGCACACCCGCCCACTGCCTAATCCGAAATTAAACAGAAGCCTGTTCCGTTGGCCTTACAGAGTGCAGTCCACCTACGCAGCTTCATTAACATACTCCAGCTAAGATGGACCGTTTCGATGTGCTTCTATAAAACAAGCAGCACTGAATCTTCACAAATCAGTATCATGAACCCACCTAAGAAGCTGGTTTTAAGTCGGAGCAGATGCTGTTTAAGGAGTAGTGCGTTAAGGGGTTTTCCTCCACTTACCTTTTTGCAGAGTCGGAACGCTGTCTTAAGGGTGCGTGTGGGTGTGGGTGTGCGCTTATGAACAGCGGGGCGGTTCAACTCACTTGTCATAGGATCCGGAAATCAGAGACTGTGCTTCGAATGGGTGGAATTTCAAGGTCTGAACCTAAAACGAGACGCATTCTTTGAAACGGCCTGGAGACAAAGTCAAAGTCCCAGGACCATTCGACACAAATGTCAAAAAGCATCGTGTTTGTTTATTATGCTGGCGCTCAATAACCCACACATTGAGAGTAGAAAAGCGCTGTGGTCTTTACCTTGTCTGTATGTTGTGTCAGGACAGATGCTGGTTTGCCCTGCACAAGGTCCCACAGGATCACAGTGTCGTCCGCGGAGCCGCTGGCCAAAACGTTTCTGTGAGACAGCAACAAACCCCCCCCGTCAGAGCTGGGACACCGGACAGTGGGTCCTCACACCCCCCCACACACTCACACATTTAAAATGCACCCCAAGACCACACCTGACATGATAAGAGTCTAGAGTCTCGAGCTGTGAACCTAAATCAAGTGCAGCCTGACTGAGCCACTCGAGAGGCGCGGGGCGTCAAGGCGGGGCGTCCCAGCAGCAGCACTCACCGGACCAGCTTGTTCCAGGACAGGTCTAAAACCGCATCTGTGTGCCCCTCCACTGGCTCTGCTGCAGCAGCCTGTAAGGCAAATGTCCCATGATGCACCACGGTCCGCACTAAATTCTCATGTCAAGACATCAGGCTGACAGAGGTCTTCTGAAAGGACTACGAGGGTACCATTACGGGGGATTCTTTTTCACTCCAAAAATAATGGGTCCAGTCAAAAAAAGATTTGTCATAAGCAAACCCACCTTTTTGCTTTTCTTTTTCTTCTTAGCCGTTTTCTTGCTCCCCAGAGAGAAGATGGGCTCTAGACAATCTACCACATCCAGGTCCCACACGTCGATTTTGGGCGTCATGTTGCCAACCGCGGCGTAATTCCCTGCAAACGTACATTATAAACGATCTTTACAACTAAACACCAAACGCTGCATCAGTACAAAGTAAAAGTACATATTCAAATGTAAAATGTAAAAGTAAAACCTGGTTTCAACTTAATATTACTCACACAAAAAGGTCAAAGGCAGTCACATTTTAAAAGTCAAGAATAGCAGAAATTCACAAAGATTTAAATAAAATAAAATGAAAATGATTAAAAAGGTCCCGCTCACCATTCACCTCCAGACTCTTCAGCAAAGATGAAAGAGTTAATAATGAGTCACTGCTCGTTATTACCGTTAAACCACAAAGTGACACTTTGTCCCAACCGGTAAATTACCTGGTCCCTCCTCGGGATTGGGGTCAAAGTTCAACCATTCCACACACAAAGGGTAGGCAGGCAACAGAACGTCATGGTGCACATACAGAGACTCCTCCTCAGAGTTGTATACTGTGAGAGAGTGCAGAGAAGCAGATTTCTTCAGCATTACTGATGGGTCACCTCAGAATAACCGGGCTCTTCAATGCAACCATAGAAGTATTTGCTTCTATTCAAAAACGGTGTGCAAATTCAGACAGATGAACATTTACTGAAGAAATCGTGGTTACGCATGTTGCTTAAAGATAAAACCGCACCCTCCCTCCATAAGGTTATGATTATGGGTGAATTTACCGTATATTTCCAGGTTACAACAGTCTTTCTCTGCTCTGCCCGCAACTATGAGGTTGTCACTGGGTTTGATCTGAAAATCCTCCCGTTCATATTGATCCTAGGGATTAAAAAAAAAAAAAGTAATTAACTTACAGACCAGAAAGAATAACAACTGAACTGAAGGACTATACGTGTAATAACAGTGACTGTGACAGAACATTACCACAGAAGTGTTTTGTTTCTGCTAAGCAGGAACAGAGAAAGATCATGTCAGCGCAAGGCAGCTCCCTGGGTTTACAAGAATAAAACGCTCCAAGCTAATGAGCTTCACCTCTGCACACGACAAGGCAAACCAAATTAGCAACGAGAAGGGTTCAGGGAGTAGGTCAAACAAATCTGTTTCATGTTTTTTGGGTTATAAAGGTCCAGCACGGATAAAACCACAGTCAGACTAAAGTAGGTTTTTAAACCAACGATAAAAACCAACGTGGTTTTGAAGGGTGCCTGTGTGTCCCATATGAAAACCCAAGATTGACATTTTACGGTGACATAATCTGTGTTGAGATTATTGACTATCCTGCGTACCCAAGATTTTACAGAAGTGATGGGCAGGACTGCTCTCTGTGATACTCACTGTGTCCTTAATGGTGATGTAGGGGTCTTCTTCGTTGTTGCCAAAGACAGTGAGACCCGCCAGGCTGTCGCCAAGGTTAGCTGTAGCTAATTATTCGATTGAGAAAACAGAAACTCAGCAAAAATCGAGTTGGCTATCAATATTTATAATGCAGTCGAATTACAGAGAGTGATTGTGTATGTTGAGATTAGCGGTAAAATTACTCCTGATGGCAAATCAACAACTTTAAGACTTCGAGAGAGGTTTCCCCCCCACCTATGTCTTCCTCATCGTATTTGTCCAGGCCGTACTCCGCCAGTTCGTCGTCTTCCTCCCGACCCGCTAGGTTCGGGTCCAGATCCTCAACAGCCTCATCACTCAGGTCCTGTCCACTGACCATCCCCTCATCATCCTCAACTTCTTCATCCCGCTCTCTGAAAAGCCAGCACACATGTACAGTCACATGTGGTCAACCAGTGAGATTGCGATCCCCTCTACACACAACCCTGCGATTTCGGTACTTCATTTTATGTACACGCCACAACAAATCTACCAAACATCTGTGCAGTTTACATCTGCCGGCTTACTAACAGAAAAAACAAGTTAGGAAATCTACAAAGCATCCTCAATGTTCCTCAATGTTCTCTACTCAGACAAATATATAGACATTAGAATATTCAACCACTAACAGAAGACGTTAATTTTCTGTAACACCTAATGTACACGATAACACCGACAGAAGATTTCTTACTGTAGTTCGTTTTTAGCCTCTGATATTATCCGTTGTAATTCTTCCTTGCTTAACTCTACCTGGAATGAATATTTTGGATTAAAAATCATACAAATTAATAGCTAAATGTTAGCGAACGTTATGAATGTTTTTTTATGTTTTACAGAAATGTTTTAACTGCATAGCCAAAACGTACAAATAAATTCTTCATTGGTTTACGCTATTAGACAAATGGATTTCGCAGGTTTATCAGCTATTTAGCTAACTAATGGGAACGATTAACCTACCTTATCTGGTGTTTCTTTAGAAACTCCCCGCTTAACCCACCCAACGCAAGTAATCTGACAGCTCATTGTCATAAACTGTTATGTCAATTTGACACAATTATCCAGGTTAACTAAATATGGGAATTCTTTAAATGTACAGGAAATGGTAGACACTTAGAAGGTATCAAACTAAATCACATGTAGTAAACGGGCTTTGAGGGTCCTTCTCGGCGGAAGAACAGTTCGATGACGTAAAAAGTGTTCTAAAGATCTGCCTGAAAATAAAAATTAGCATCAGTTTTTAAAAATAAATTAGACATTTTTTGGTTTTCGTATAAAGTTAATCGACTGTATTGAAACATGGTAATTGTGGCACCGATAATTTTTATTAGTAGTACTAATAATAGTATTTGTACTGTTGTGGTTTCCTTGTTTTAATTTCCACTGTGAAAATACATAGTAGAGCCTACAGTCATAGCCATGGACACAGATTCGGGAAAATTGTTTGGAAAATTCTTCTGTTTAAAAAACGGATTGCATTTTAATAAAGGCCTGCGATACTGAGTGGTCCACTAAAAGCACGTGTCATCAATGATCTTGGAGGAGAAATGTAATCCCCTTAATAGGCATGAAAGTTCAAGTTGCGAAACAGCTAGGCAGAGCTGTCTGATCTTTTAAAGCATGCTTAGCAACTAGAATGTAGATGTTCTGTGATTTTATTTTAGGTAAAAATCACAGAGGGGAATCGTTAAACCGTTATACCTTTGATGAAGATCCTTAACCTTAGTATATTTAGCAAATATCCACCTGTATAAAGGGATAACGTGTTAGATAACGTGTTAGTTAAGATTAATTATTCGTACTGGTAAGTGCATCCTAAGCGAATAAATTATCTAATGAATTAATGAGGTATGAAACGCCTCTCGGAATCCCCCCTCCTTATAATAGCATTAGTATTTAATATTACTAATAGGCCACATGCTACGGTCGATATTTCATAAATCAATTTTCGCATACCCAATAATTAAAAGTTTCTGTCCCAGTGAGAACTGTTTAAAGTGAATTTTCATAACCAGTGTCTAAAGCCTACGAGATATTTCCGTTACAGACAAAAGTTACTGCCTTCACAACGTAGTAGCCCCATGTAATAGTTTCTCCTGGGGAAATATTCTTATTCATGCTTGTGAGGGAAGAGTGGTTTGCTTTTCATTGTTTTGCAGCGTGCTAACACCAAGCGCGCGGGGGAAGGGCCAGCGAACCGCTAGTCTTCTGGATGACTGAGGTCATCAGAGCAGAACCAGTCTGTGCACAACAAATCAACAGCTCCCACATATGGGCATGGCTTCAGACCGTGCCTCCCTGACAAGGAAACACCTGTGAACTGTGCCATCACATGAGACCCTTTCGTCTGTACCCTACACATAAACCACTGCATTTCCTGTTTGCACTGAGCCGCTATATTTCACCGACTAGTTCAGAGAATTCCCCCACTGTGCATGAGATTAAAACACGCACATTTGCCAGTCTCCGCTGTGTTCAACATGAAGAACTGATCCAAGGGCCAAATCCTCTGGTCTCTTCAGTCACATTATGATAACCGTCAGTCTGTTACATCAGCCACATATCTGATTCTAGAATTCTGTTCTAGAACACCTGTAGGTACTGGTACCTACAGCAAGTCAGTTTCCGGCCAATGACACCATTAAAACACAATATAAAATATCAAACGATTTAAATCATTTAATGTGCATTGGCATTCCAAATATAAAACAAAAAAATATCTTAAGAAAAGATTTACAAACATTGAGTACATGAATACTGTATACACATTGTCATTTGGAAATACAGAAGACATTTTATGTAACGTAGTAGACATACTGTAAATAGATATTTAATACATACAGACTTCAATACAGACATTATTTTAATAACAAGAGTTTCTCTATTGAACACCAAATGTTTGTTTAGCTTTGACTACGATTCTGGTAGTTGGGTATCGCAGTTTATATGGAGCTTTACATTTAATATTAGCCAGAGGGAACAAAGGGGAGAGCACATAAATGCATGTGTCCCTGAAAAGCAATGTTTTGTAACAGAGTTCTTTGAGTTAACATTTGACTTGCATCAGAATTTAGACAATTTCACATACATAAAACACACCTGGGGAGGAATGCGCACAAACACACCTGGGCAGGAATTCGCTCAATACCTGGAAACATAATAAAAACGGAATGTTTCCGTACAGCTTTAATTCATTCGGTAATCCCTCTGCATTAGTTAAATCAAAAGGCAGTCATATTAATCAAAGACAACTGCAGGACAATATATACTAGGATATCCATTGCACCGGTAACTGTCAGCTTACGATTAAACCTGGCTGGCTTTTTTAAAATACCACTGGCTATTTTAGCAATGCAGAGCATTATGTCCAACTACTGTACGCAATTACAATTCATGATAGTAAAACGTTAGGCGGTTGCTTAGGGAGCAGTCATGAGGGGAGAGAAGAATGCCATAAGAAAGGTCATCACGCTGATTAGTTTCCCCTTTGGCCACACGGTGAAGCCAAAACATTGGATAGACCCTATCTTAGAAAAATGTACTGGAAGCCAAGACCATTGCACATAATACATGAAATGACACATAAGGTAGACAGTGGAGTGAATGAGCAGTCAATGAAACCACAGGTCCAACGCTCCGAGACAGATGACCCCAACGCTCCGAGACAGATGACCTTAACTCACGCTAACTGGACCATACAATGGGAACAATGCGCCGGTGACATCATTAATAAACCCTCTGCAGGAAGTCAGGCTGGCAGAGATTAATCTGCCAGGAAGTGGAAGTGTTGTGCTGTAATCTCACAATACACCTCCCTCCTGCTTAATCCCAGTCCAATGCGGCGGAGACCGGAGACCTAACCAGGCATCCATATTTCCAGTACCTTCCAGTATCTTCTCCAGAGTTTACATGTGTCTCATAGGCTGTAGGTGCCTCAGGGCTTTTTAAAGTCAAGTTGTCTCGACAGTAAAACAATAAAAAGACATTTAAAACCTGTGAAACCGAGAAGCTGACATGCAAATGCCCGTGATCATATTAAAACAAAGTATTTTTAAAATAGAGCAGGTTACGAAGAGTATTTTTTGTAGTTAATGAATAAAAAGCATATTCACATTAACGTTAAGGTTTCATTAACGTTTATGAGGAGAAATGTTTTTACACTGAGATAATCTTTAGGGAAGTTTAAACAGAAGAGCAGTGTAATCAGCATCTTTAAAAGAATGTGATTTGTGCCAAGCACAGCTCCAGGCCTGGGTTTAGAGTTCCCCTTTGTCCATTTTACACAACACCCAGGCCGAATTTTCCACCAGTCCGTCCTGCATTACACAAGCCTTCAATCTCTCTTCAGCCAGTTTCCAAATAGACCAGATGGCATAGTTTAGTGAGTCACATTTATGTAGAAGCGCCATATTTAACAGTCAGAGGAATCAAACCTCGTAAACAACCTACAAACCACAGGCAGGTACAGCGTTTTGTCCACCATCTGTGCAGTACCATGTGACACAATCACAATGCTTTTCATAGAGTGGGTCATAGAGTATTATAGTTTATGGGTATCGCTGTAAAAAATACAATACGATGCATTCACAGTGAACTACAAATGTTTTTGTAATGGAATGGGTAGATTAAATGAATCTTTCTGGAGATATAAATGACTGAACCTCTGCAATCCCCGTGGTTGGCCTCTCATTAGCGCTAAGCCCGCTTGATTTCCGCCTGGGGCAACTCACCTCTGATGGCATAGCCTAACCAACTTGTCAATCTGTTATAACTCCTCAGGGAAAAACGCTATTATGGGAATTTTAAAGGGGCCGCATCGAAATTAAAAGGCCAGTGTTCCTTCCCGGGAGGGATTTTCCCGGACTGTACCCGGTTTAAACCTTACTATCCAGCTCCAGTTCGCTGTTGTTTAGGACGGTGTCGGTCACCGGTCGCATACGTCTGGACACGACTTTCAGGGGGTTCTCGTGCAGGAGCACCTGTGTCAGGTACTTCTCCCGTTTAATCTTCTCCTTCACCACAAGGGGGACGTCAGGGATGACGTAGGACAGGATGAACTTTGTGAGGTACACGACGTGCTAGGGGGGGAAAAACGCAGAAAAGGGAACAGCTTTGAAAAGGGGGGCGGGGGGGACCCAGAAAAAAACACACAATTCGACAAGCAGACCAGCAGTAAGGACTATAATAGGATAGGATTTCATAACATTATTTAAAAGATTATATCAAAGAAAATGAGCCAAACTGTAGCTGGAATGTAAATTTGCAAAAGGTCTCGGTTAAATGACCCTTTTACGAAACATCTAAAACTTGGAAGGCATGCACTGTAAACAAACAGAGCAACACAAACGTTGCACTTACCTCTACCACAATAATGAAGGCCAGTTTGGCTGCTATTACATGCCAATAGTGCATATCGTACTCATATTGTTTTGGGTGTCCTGGCGGGTGTCGGAAATCTCGATACCTGCAACAAAAGTGAAATCAGTTCCAGATACAATAATACTGGGCATTTGGCCCTAGCTATATCATATTTGGTTGTTCTGCCTTTGTTCACATAAGAACGGGGGGCGCTTGTGTTGAACCTCGACCCCCTCCGAGGTCTGTGTTCGGGCCGGGAAATCTAAACCTTGGGCACTTACGGGCACTTACGGACTCTTAGAGGCACTAACATACTGTTACGGACACTTAC
>JAOYSI010073150.1:42130-54654 GCA_025775065.1 Hiodon alosoides
GCATTTTGAGGTATCTCTAATGATAACTTTCTGCCATGTGATGGATACCTACCACATTACAATGCCCCGTAGATAGTAATGTAATTTAGTAGTATTTATTACAGACAGGTGCGTTGCCAGAATCCCCATGAAATAATGATTAACGAATCAGTTTCTAAACATTTAGGGGTCCCTACCAGGCTAGGGCTTCATGAATAATTCATAACCCCCCTTAACGACGTCCTTGATTACGGCTGTTTACACAAAACTAGAGTCTGGGCGTTACAAGGGCGTGTCCTAAAAATGCCGGTTAAAAATCAGTTGGGCCACACTGCACATTGAATGATTGCAAGAATGCTTACCTGAAGTCTGTCTAATTTTCGTTCGTACTTTTAACATATTGTGTAACGGAGAAATAGTCTGTCACGTTCGGTTACTTTGATAACCACTCTTTTTGTTACCTGTCGGTTACTACGCCCACATTCCAACATGTTTCTGCTTTCTTTGTAATCATATAGACTTGGGCTTCCGCGATGTGCGGAATGAATGAACAACTTCGGTAATATGACAATAGGTATTATAAGTGTTCCGCTAGCACCATTAAATTAAATAGGCAATTTAAATTCCTAAACATTAATATAGTAATAAATAGTTGATCTTTAAATGTGTCCAATCCCCCCCAATCAAAGGCAGACCAGGTACTGGTCAAAGACCGACAGAGAAAGAGGCCACGAGTCTACATTATGTAGGAAACAGGGACAGCAACGAGAGGACAACCGGTTGAAAGATGATTCGATTTTTTTTTAAATATAGATATAGGGACCTACTCTGCTTCATTTAAAGTGAGCCGTCCGTGCCAATCTAGTGCTCACATAACAACAACAAAAAAGTTATCAGGTGGTGGTTAAGATTTCAAATGATCTAAAAGCGTACATTTAAGACAAACTTTGCTAATACAATCAACCGGGGGGCACGGTGAACAATAAACAACCAAAATAAGTTTTTAAAAATAAGGTTTTAAGGTTGAAGGAACCAACCTAATACATTACGAAGATACTAAAAAACAAACCGCATTCAGTTGCACACACCTCATACCTCCGTTCCCAAACTCCCTCTGTATTTTTAATTACCGGAAAAATTCTGCCAGCGACCAAATTAAGTTTTCAAAAGAAAAGAAAAATCTTAATGGACTCACCCACTTCCCCTATTGTCTCCGTTCCCATGTCTATAGCCCCCTCCGGTTCTGGCTCGTTGTGGACCGAATCCGTCTCATCTTTATCTGTCTTATGCATTGTATTAGTTTTGTTCAGACTAACTTCAGTAGTGTATAAAAACGTATGAATCGCTTATGTGTATTTAAAATGTGACGAAGGTTTTCTAGTCTTGCTTATCCATCGCTGGTGCCAACTTTAGAGAAAAATGGGTGGGACGGTGGAATTACTGCGTTTCTTATCTCTCCACCCAGAAATACTCGACGACGAGTGCTTTCATCCAGTTTTAAGTTAAGTAGCTGCGTTTTGAATCAGTAATATGTAACACCATACACGAATGAATACAAAGTATAGAATGAGTAGAATAAATATGAATATATAATTACTACTTTGCTGTTTTTTCTTTTTTAACTCTAAAGGTCACATCAAACCAAACGGGAATTTTTGGTTAACTATGTACAGGAACCGTACAGGTCAAAATGTCTACTAGGGGATAAAATGAGGAAATTTTATATGGCAGTTACATGCCATATCCGTATCGCTGACAACCCTTGTGTCACTATATTTCCACTCCGCAAGACAAGATCTGGCACGCTCAAAACTGTCAGTGTTTAGTGTAAAACTGGTCGCCCTGGGTGACGAACTTGGATGATCTTCAGGATCAGCAGAGATGTAAGAAAGTGGTAATAAATGCGATTAGTTACATTCAGTCATTATTTTGCCAACGTGAGAATATGAACGTGAAATAATTTGGTAATGTAGCGGACCCCTACTCAGTTATTTCTTCTGGAATTCCTTCTTGATTTCAACCTGTTTATTTATCTTGTCAATAACTTCCTTCTTCCTTCTGTAAATTTATTTACTGGTTCACGGTCTGACAAGGCGCATTCCTTTGACCTAACCCAAGCGTGTTTACTCCAGAAACTCTCCCGACCATTCATTCCGCTTTGTTGCTGTGACAACTAGGGCGAAAATGACGACTTCGATGGTCCATTTGGACGTGAAAGCAAAACAGGACCCCCGAATGTAAAACATTAAGCTGGTCCCCCTGTTGTCTACAGGATATGGTGTATTCATCTTCATATTCGTTCTACACTCTAGCTGTTGTTATTCGAGCAGGGTTAATACCAATTTCAGAAACTCGAAGTCGTCGGCAGTCTAACTGGGTGATTTTGTACGATAAGAGGACGCCGCCCACCAGACCGCTAGGATGAGACTAGTGATTTCGCGATTTTTCTAAGCGTCGGATCATTGCGTTGATTTTGATCGGCGGCAGATTTTCTTACGTTTGAAACGTTATTTAACGCCAACAACCCAAAATCGCCGTGTACAGGACAACTTGCATATAATCATGGAAGAAAAATAGCCAACCGGTTTAACAAGCAAAATTACGCGATAGACAGACGTGTCTAGTAATTAGATTAGACTGTGCATTAGCCTTACATACGACTGACTTTGCTGTATAGCCTAGGCAGTGATTATGCCCGACATGAATTTGGGACGCTACATTAACTTATTGTAGAAATGTAAGCCACACTGTTACGTCACTGCCTACCCATGACAAGATTTCACCGCACCTTACTGGAGGGAGGCAAACCGCACGTTCTCTCGCCCTAAAGTAATCTGGTACGCTCTGGCCACCTCTTCTTGTGTAAGAGGCGCCACCCAGCGGTACGAAACATGTACTACCTGGGTTTCCAGGGTAGGTATTCAGGCAGGTTGCAGCAGGCTAGGTGGCCTCACTCACTGTGGCTGTTCGAAGCGGTCCGGGCCAAATATACGTGATTTCCAACACGTTGTCAACGTGTTGTTTACGTGTGAAAAATTAACGTGTAGGAAATTTGGCCCGGATGGCTTTCCATAGTTTTACGCCCGCCCCCGCCGACGAGATTGAGTCATGGTGGGGGGGAAATAGGCTTGCAGCATCACAAATGGCAGACTACTACTATAACGCGTGCATTACCATACTGTAGCATTCCTGGGTGCGAACGGTCCAGGAGAGACAGGGGTTTCGGTGACACCTTTCATTTGGAATATTTTAGAAGCAAGCTTAAATAAATTACACCAAAAAAGAACCTATAAAAACAGTAACCAAAACCTCCACAGCCCCCCCACAAAAAAAACAGACTTCCAGTTTCTACTGAGGCGTGGCTCTCAGCTTGGCTGTCCATCAGCCCAATTGTGGGCGTTTCCCCTGGGGTTCAGGGCGTGTCCCCCGGCTGCGTGACAAATATATTTCCTAAATATTTCGCCTACGCACACAAACTTGTTCAGAGCACCTACATTTGAAACATTTTATTTGACTGTACGGCAAAACAAAATCAACACAACTGAAATTTCATAAAGTGCTGACAAAATAAGGTAAAATTGCTACACACACAGAACACTGACATACTTTATAATAAAGGGGATAAACGGGAGAAAGGAAGCTTTAATTTTTAAATTTACACCTCATTTTACTCCCTTGGATACATGGCCGTCGTATTTAAACAAATTAAATTTATAAAAAGGCAGATGATTTTTGTAAATGTCAGCAAGCAACCGTATTCAGAGGAAAGATCATTCTTACAGTTTGTGTGGAACACCGCCACCTTAGAAACCCCTCAATCTGATGAAGAAATTCTTGGCAAACAAACATTTATACTAATAATTTCTTGTAACACAGAGCATTCCCACCAAACCCAACTTCAATAAGGCACATAATTGCAGATTCATCGCTTCTAAACTCAATATAGCCCTTTAAAAGCAACACACGCCATCAACTATCAAACACAAAACAGGACACAAAACCACACCCAATATAACAATAATTCTCTAAAATTAAAGCTTAAATGGCAGACCTGAATAACAGACCAATAATAAAAAATAAAAAAAAGCATTCCCATTCAGATGGGTTCCAGTTCTGCTGGTTAACGTCACTTTGGTTAGGTCAACCTGACTTTGGCTATGGTAAAGCTACCCACTTTTTTTGTTTTGTTTTAACCCAACACAGAGAAAATGACTAACGCTGGCCAAGACCCACACACACGGTCGTTAACCAATCCTAAACGGTGACATGTAGGCAGACAGGGAGCAAACAAGTCATTTTCAGTAGGACACCACAGAAACATTCTTAAAAACACATGACTCGTTTTAATTGCTGCATAATTGTTTCAGAAGAAAATAAATATTAAACATCTACAATGCCTACCGTCAAGGACGAAGACCCGGGAGTCAACGTTGACGTTGTTTTACAGGGGCGATACTAAAACCTGGCATCACACACATTCCAGTACGACTTAAACATTAGGAAATTTTGATTAACTCGCACCCCACGTAAATAAATCAACATTAAACCCAGAGAAAAGTGGTTTTTAATAAAGATGCTTGTCAACATTCTTATTAAAAACAAAACACAAAAATCGGTCTTGACCCTTTTAAAATTGTGCTTAAATAAATCTAAAAACAAATACAAAATAAATTAACACAAAAGGAAACTCATCACAGAACAAACTGAAGGGGAAGTAAAAAGCAAATAATTTATGACAGCCACGGTCTCTGTAAATTAACATGCCGTTGAGCGTTCATAACGACAATGTAGGTCTTACGATAAAAGTGCTTTATTCATACCTGTGCTGACAGTGTCAGAAATGCAAGACAATCTGAGAAATTCTCTACCTTTCTGACTACAGCACACAGGCCTTTGATAATTTGTTTTCATCAGGATGACAGCCTTTTAGCTTCTTTTTACTATTCATTTCAAAATAAGGGTCCTCCTTTTTGTTTCTGAGCACAGCATTTCTCTTAGAAAGAGGCGCTGCCTTGCTGGAAGTGACTGGGACCTTTGGATTGGCCAGGGGCTTCTTGACAGCAGAGTCAGGGACTTTGATTGGATTCTGCAGCACCCTCCCAGGAAGGGGGGAGCGAGCCGCGAGTGGTTGTCGCCGCACAGCCTTCTCTGGGGGCACTCCTGGCCTCTGGGTCATCTTGGCTACGGGTCGCGAGCTCTGCGGCGCATCTGGAAAACGAGGACCCCTAGTGTTTTGAATAAGCCTGGTGGAAAGCTGAGTTTTGGTTGGTGGGTCCTTGTTTTTGGAAAGAGGGGTGGATTTGGGCAAGGGGGTCCGAGTCCTTGACGTGGGGGTTTGCACTCTGGAGGGTATGGTGGGGCCGGGCCCAGGCCCAGGCCCAGGCCCAGCCAGAGCTGGGGTTTTGTGCACCGGACGTTGCGGAGCCGTCAGTACCCTGCCCTGGCTTGGGGAGGGAGTGGGGAGACGTGGCCCAGTAGTACCCAGAGAGCCCAGTTGAAGCCGAGAGGCCGGCGACCAGGGCCGCCTCTGGGACAACCGGGTGAGGAGGGGAACCACCGGGGGGCGCACCGCTGGCTGCCCAACGGCAGGTGGCTTTGGTCGGGCCTCCTTCGGTGCGCTCCGGGCCGGGATCGGGGTTGATCGCGCAGCGGCAGTCCTCGACTGGGTTGAGCCGGAAGGAAGAGGGGCAGGGGTGTTGGAAGCTTTGGGGTATTTACAGAAGGGTTCGGAGCCGACAGGACTCCGGGCCTGGGAGGGAATCCCACCAGGTACAGGCTTGATCCTGAGCTGAGGGGGGTTCACGCGGGGGTTTGTGACGGGCAGGCGTGGCGGCCGGCGCTGGCAGTTTCCGTTCCCGGCCAGGGCCTGGGGTGCCCGAGGAGAGGGCTGACCCCTTTTTGTGACGGCAGCAGAAGCGACCTGGGACGGGCCCGCTGTGGCCGGGGAGGGCGGCCGCAGGATCTTTTTGGGCGCTATGGGCTTCCGTGGCAGGGAAGGAGTGGAAGACGGTGTGTGCGTCCGGGAGGCTGCCTGCGCAGAGAACGGGGTCCCGGTTCTGGAAGAGGACGGGTTCAGGCCGACCGCTGAGAGGGGGTCCATGGTGGGAAGCTGGGGCGAAGGCACTACCGCCGTGGTGCTGGACGGGCCCTTTTGGTAGGCCAGGATCTTCTGCTCCAGGGTGGTGAACTGCAGGACGCGGCCAGGGTCGTACTTCAGCAAGAAGCCCTGCAGAGTGTCCCAGCCCCCGCCCACACGCACCATCACATGCTTCCCGTGCAGCATCTGTGGAGAGGGGACAGGTCAGCCAACGCAACCGCGCCTACGCTCTCCAAATGGCGCAGGAATCGGCCAATCCCGGTCCACATATCTGCGCCCCTCACCCGGATGAAGAGGATCTTGTCCCCCAGCCGGTAACGGCCCTCGGAGAGGTATTCGATGGAGAGGCGGTTGGAGCAGTCACAGGGAGGGTCCTCCGCCATGTCCTGTACCTGCAACACAGAGCAAAGCCCCGCCCTCGTCAACACTGGGAGCCAACCTGCGCCTGCACCACAGGACCCACTCAAATCGTCAAAACAAGAAATACATTTCCCAGCAGTCACCTGAGTAAATTGCATCGCTTGGCAACTGATCCCAGCATTTCTAGAACACGAGCTCAGTGGTAACCACGCGTTCCATGTCTGGTCTTCGCTTAGTACGCTAACTGATAACCAAAAATATGGGTCCTGAAAACCATGAGCCTTTTGCATTTATTTTAGTTTCTAATGCTGCATTGAAAGCCTGTTGTGATGATTTAAACGTAGATGCATTTGACAATTGTGGTTTTTCGATTAATCAATCGCAAACTTAAGCAGAAAAATCGACATGGGAAGATTGAATTAGTCAACAATTTCAGCTGCTAGTCAGTACTTACAAATGGTAAAGACATATCCCAATGAGAATATATTAAATGTAGGCTTGGGCAAGCAATAAATGACAGAATCCTTTGATTGGAGAACAGGCAGGAGTGCAAGACAGGATTCCACCCAAATACGTACTTAGACAAGACATAAATTGACTAATAGGAGTGTGATGTCTGAGCATATTTCCCCACAAGCTGGTGAAGTACAGAAGTTTTGTTTTTAAAGACTCTCACAGAGGCTTTAGTTAAGCACATCAATTCAAATGACCTCCTAAAAGGAAAAAAAATAATTAAGCGAATATAATCTTGATATTAAAACTATCCAAAATCACTTTAGGGCCGGATGTTATTTTTTAATGATTGGGGTCAAGTTAATCTTCTTAGCTAAAAAGTGTCTGAACAAGAAGTATTCTTTAAGTTACTCATTAAGGAAAGGAACAGAAAACGTTACAGATTACATTTCGAACCATGTGTCCAAGATTACGTGTGCGTGCACATCCGATAAGATGACGGATACATATAAAATGGTATCATCTCCACCTGCAGCAAGCCCGTCAGAGAGGTAAATTAAACTCCCCAGAACCGACGTAGTTTTCACCCCTTGGTTCATCATTTACCCCCCCGCCCCCACCCCGCCCCTCCCCTCCAGCCAGCCTACCGACACAGATAGGTCTGGGGGCATTTAGCAGATGAACGCTGCAGAATAAGGGAAAATCGGTTTACGAGACTCGAGAAGACCCTAGGAAGCAGAAAGGGAAGAGTACAGATGAGCAGCGTTTGAACTCCAGGTAGAGATCAGTTAGGATGCATCTATACCTCCAACACCCTTAGAACATTATCAGCTCAGATCAGCCCAGCGTAACCTGAGGTGGGACCACTTCAGCCACGGTAAATGGAACACCCGAAAGCGTTTTAAATTTTAGTCCGACTAAAACAAAGCCAAGATAAACACGCCCCATCCCCAGCCTAGGGCAGGTGCCAAAAGCTGAACAAAAGCATTCCACTTGGGGCGAAGAAATTAGGACAAAGCTTACTTACTGTCCTACTCCGGGAAACGAAAACAAGTCTGAAAAAAATTAAAACCCCGGAATGTGGGTGAAGCGGTCGCGGGTCAATGTCCAACCGCTTTGTCCCAGGCGGCGGTCAGTCACGGGACCCCTCAGAGAGAGAGGGGGGGGGGGGCAAGGGGCTTACCGCCTGGTAGAGGTCACCGTGACGGCAGCACACAGAGAAGGTCTTGACGGCCGGACCGGGGCCACTGGCCATCATCAGCGTCTCCTCCAGCTCGATCTCCTTCTCCAGCTTCACCAGGACAGGGGGCTCCACGCCGTACCTGGGCAATAAACGGGCCGGGTCTGAATGTCGGGGTCCGACGGGGGAGCACCAAGCTCCATTTCACCTCACATCCGGTCTACGCCACAGTTACACGTACTCTATTGGGCAGCTACAAGTTGGACTCAGGTTCTCAATCTGCAAAGGTCCACAGGTCCCCCTTTTAGGGACCCCATACGTGGTCACTTGGAGTCACGAGGCTGGGGTTTACAGGCTTAAATCGTACTGAGAGGTGGGTCAAAACCTCAGGCCCTCCAGCCGGGAGGATCAGTTTGAGACCCGTGCCTTAGACAATGTCAGAAACGCCTGCTGTACGTTAAGGTCTGACAAGGCAGTCTGGTGAAAATTCTGAAAAATTCTCACAGCCACCAGTCCTCGAAGACAAGGCGGGGTAAACTTTTTATTAGGGCCCGTCCTGCCACAAAGGTTTATGAGGAATACGGGGGTGGTTTTAACATTTCTTTATTGGGCGTCACACCCATTCATCCAAACAGAATAGAAAAGGGCTGATCCAACCACAGATCTCCTGCCGTCCTCCCATTGGACAAGCGATCGCTGGGGGAGTGGTTGGCAAGGGAGAAAAAGGAACGGTCACGTCAGGCTCCAGTCGTGAAAAGCCCATACCTGAGACTGTCAGACTTACTTTGACACGATCCTCCCAATTTCCAACAGGCAGAGGCACACCTGACGGGGGTCCTTGTGCAAAACTGAGCAGACGGAGAGGAACCGTTAGCAAGTACCCCGACCACATGGCCACTCCTTTTAAACCCTTAACTGCGTAACTGGATTAAGTTTGCTGACCAATTAACCCAAGAACCAGAGGCATCTGTGCCAGAGCAGGCAAAGGTTTTCCTCCTTACCTCTTTTCTACATCATAACTAACGTATAAACCTGGGCCTGTCGATTAACTACAGGTCTCCTCCACATCATAACTAACGCATAAACCTGGACCCGTTTGTTTTTAACTACAGAAGCCATGAGTCAGAAACTGCAAGGAGTGTGTTGTCGTTTTGCCATCTCCAAAAACACGACAGCCAGAACTGCTCTGAAGTTTTAACACCACTTTCCCCCCAAAGCACACTGAAAACGAATACAGCCCACCAATAACACTTTTAAGAACCAACCCAAGCCTTCAGACTCAAACAGGTAAGTCTCCTCCACGCCTATGTGCCTGCACCAACACAGGAAGTTGGCAGTGTTGTCCCGGGCGAAAAAGGAGCGTGGAGAGGCGTCCATTTTGCACGCCACCTTCTTCATGGGAAAATGCTGGGCAGACGGACAGACAGCACAGTCAGGACAGAAGTACGGACAGTTTAGCCACAGCAGACCAGAGAGTGACAAATTCCTGAACTGTGATGGTAAACCATCTCCATCGGAGGGGGTGATAAGCAGCTGCCCACCTTCCGCTTGTCTGAGGGGCAGCATTGGCTGATCTTGGCCTGCAGGACACCGATCAGCTGACAGAGCTTCACGCCGTTATTCAGCTCCTCCATGAAGCGCTCGGGCCTCACCTCCTCGCCTGCACGGAGAGAAACGGGCCGCGTTACACTGGTGTTACAGAACCCAGCCAGAGAAGATAAACCTCTAAACTGCAGGCGGTGTTCGTTGTAATCCTTCAATTCCACTTGTATAAAAGTTCACTCCAGTACAAGGCCAACTTTGCACTTTAGTGACACTACTGACACCACTGACACCGTCCATCACAACAGGTCATGACAATGTTGCAGAAGGAGGAGATTTGCATACCCAGCATGCCCGTCAACCAGATGGCCAGGTCCTCCTGCATGGGCACCAGCGTGGCCTCGTGCCTGACCGACAGCCACTGGTCATACTGCCAGACGTCCGCCAGCCCAGGGCCGTGTCGAGGGGTCAGGGGGCTCCGAGGACTGGTGGGAGCCTCAAACTTCTCCCCGAACCACACCTGGGAACGACGGAGAAAGAGCAGCCTTTCAGAACAAAAGGAGTACCCGTTTCCCGCCCGCGTCATCCACACAACCCACAGCTCAGTCACCAGGGCCATGTGTGGACGGTGTTCATGGTTCATTCTTCTGCTCACAAAAGAGGAGTTTTAATTTCTCAAAACTTTAACTCCCCACGTGCATCAGAGTAACTCCCCAATGCAGTGAAGTTAATCATGGAAATCACCGCGCGTGACAATAAGGCGCACCACGGCAGACATTGACCTGCATTTGCAAACCCAACGAGGGATTTTTGCATTCTGCTGAGCTGACCAATTCACTACAGCTCTGTTTGAACAGTCGCAGATAATAAAACAGCTTTAAGTCGCGTTCAGTAACTGAAAACACCGTTCATAGCCCAGGAACCCAAAACAAGACTTACCAGCACAAACAGAAAACGAACACATTGAAAAACCATGTAAACAGCCAAACGATTCAGAACGTCCACCATCTGATTTCACCAACTAATATTTCACAACTTAAATTAAAGGGGTACAGAGACTTACAAAACGTTCTCTGATGGCCTGGGATTAACCTTGCAGCTCTATTCACCTTGATCATAGTTCCATGAAAAAGTGCCCTTCTAATTCATTTAAAAAAATAATAACGCAGGTGTCATTAGGAGCTCTTCTATGGAACAAAAGCACTGGCTTCAATTTGGGATCCGAGCTTTTAAACTGTTGAAATTTCTGATCCAGACTGGTTATAGGTTCGGTTCCCACCTGTGGTTTCTTACCACTAAAATGTCTCAGCGCACACAGACACACCCCCAGACAGACTGTTACAAACTGTGTAAGACTAAGTAGGCTTCAGCCTGGAGATCTGGTTTCACTCCTGAAATAAAATACATGAGGAAACACTGGTCCACAGGATAATTACATAGATCAGGGGACCACTGTTGGAGGGTATTAAAAATCATTCCCAGCCAGATCGCATGTCGTTGCTTTAAACACTAAATAAAACCCCCAGAGTCTTAACGGACAGCCTGCTGCCAAGAGCCCCGCCCCTCAGCAGACCACTCTGGCGGGGAGAAAGACCGCCTCTGGTCAAAGAACCGACATCCGAAAACTTCTCAGACTAAAAAAGGGGTTCAAAGGCCGTGTGTCACACGACTGGACACCAAATCTTTAAACCTTTTAAAGTCTCTAAACTTCAGACTTCCCCAGCACTCCCGAGTGCGAAAGCACAAGACCTGCGGTCGGGCAGGTTTGACCGCTCTCGGTGACTCACGCCCCGCTCCAGCGCAGGGACCGGGAAGAGGGGTTTGGAAGTGCTTGGCAGGGGTCCCAATCCCGGGCAAATCCGATAATCAACACTTTAAACCTCACCCCCTTTTGAGCAGCACAATATCTACTGAACGCATTCTAATACATCGCAAGTAGTCGGTTTCAGGCATAAACCCTGAACCATCTAGTATCCAACTGCTTTAGTTTCTAAACTAAAAACACTAAATAAAAACGTATACTAAGGACAATAGGAATTTGTCTAATCGAAAACTTTACACGAAAGAACTAGATTTACAGTCATCAAGCTGCCACAGCGGGGGGGATCAGTACCTACAGTTGGAACAGCCGTGTGGAATTAGCCAAACGCACTAAAACAGTTGTGCAACGTCACGATAACGCTCGGTCTGGGTTGTACGCACTTACAGCACGGCACTCTGGATGAGAGGCAATAAAATGTAAAATGCAACGCGTAGGGCTGCGTTCGAAAGCCAATCAGCTCATGCAGTCCGTATCGGCCGTCTTTGCATCCAGTTTGCATGTGGTTATCAAACTTCTGTTCATTTGGTGAAGAAGTGCACCTCAAAATAAACATCATCGCGGCACCACAAGTGCTTTACCAGGTAAGGACCGAGCCCTGCCATATTCAAATCCAGCTCACGCCATGTGCCGTCCGGGACCGGGAGAAATTAAACTCAGCCGCTGTGGAGAACGGACGTGGTTCTCCACCCACACACACACACACACACGTTACAGCTACAGTTATACACAAATCACCTATCCACAGTAAATACATACCAGGACCCCAGCCTGAACTGCCATTGCTGTGATCAGGAGAGATTCACCATTCAGTTCTGCAAAGCAAGCAAGAGTAAACGCAAGGTTAAAAAATGTGCATTATCAGCAATGTTCAATGTCTGAGTCTTGACACCGGGACCACACCCACAACACAAACACACACAGACACAGACCCAGACCCTTTAAGGTACCGATCCGGAGAGAGGCACCGTGCTGTAGGACACTTTCCCACGAGGAAAGAGACTGCAGCTCCCATTCCTCGCAGGATGTAGGGGATTAGCCCACCCCCTTCCCCGCGGACAATAGGCCGAGCCCAGTCTGGGCTCAGACAGCCC
>JAOYSI010073151.1:0-15547 GCA_025775065.1 Hiodon alosoides
TATAAATATGGCTGCCACCAAAGTTTCAGAAACATATAGAGTTCATGGTATATGAGGACCTGAGTAATAAAGCGCCTAATTTTATTAAATTGTCTCTCTATAGCGTGCTCATGTGCACTGTAGATATAAATATGTTTGTGAACAAGTGCCATGCAGTCCAGCTTTATGCTGGTGGGCATTAGGAAAACACACCTTCCCCGCATTGGCACATTGGTTTTCCCTCGTTGCAATGGAGCGGAGGAAAAGCCTGATGCTCAGCTCGTAACAATAGGACCCAAAGCAATGTGCTGACTCCAACCGAGCCCTGGACTCCATTTGGCCAGGCCAAGTATAAATAGCCCCAATCGCCCCATAGTCAGGAGATTGACTTCTGCAACCCCTCCAGGCACACATCTGTTTTAAGTGGGTGAGGTAAGCCCTCCACCTTGGCTGTATACTTTTGGACAACCATTTACATTTTTTGCTGATGCTTTCTAATCAACATGATGGTGAAAAAAAGTGGCAAAGCTGCATTGAGATTATTTCTAAATATTTATTCTGCAAAGCTTTTGAATGGCCAGAGATCAACATATGACGTGGACAAAAATATATTTTTTGAGGAACTCTTTCGGAGGAACATAGACTGTACTGTTTATGCTCTTCATATTAAAAGCTTTGCTCTGTTTCGTAATCCAGGTCAGGACATTACTCAAAGTCATGCTTTGTAATTCCCATTGTAAAGCTGTTGCATGTGACGGTGGATCTGCACAATGGGCGCAGTATGTATCAGCAATAGAGGTTCTGGAGAAAGAATATCCAATTTCTGGGCTTTGTTTAAATGTATCATCGCGGTGCAGCTCTTTAGGAGAGGTGTACCGCTGGATTTCGTGCATTCACACCCATCCAGACAGATGCATGCTCATGCACACACTAATGTGTCAAGCACGAGTATTGTTGCGTCGTGAGACAAGTATCATGCTTTCGTAATGCAGCTGATAAATTGCGACTTCACACGTTTTGCTGGACATCTGACAATGAACTTCTGGAGGGGAGATCAAGGAGACGGTGCTTTACCTCTCAGATCTACCGCTGTCCCGTAATGCAGTTTGACTGTTTTGTGTATAGGCTGCAGGTCAGTGATCACTGAGGAATTCCTAAAAATGGATCCGACAAACCCGACTCCCATGAAGCCATCAAAGGTGAGCGAGCATCCCCGCACAAAGACAACCAAAATGCATGTGGTTTTAGATATTTTCAGCCAGCACAACCCCATAGGCGGTGCATAATCTTTGCAAGGGAAGAAAATACAACTATTTTACTGCAGTCTGAAAAAAATATTTTCTTCCTTATTGTCATAAGTTTAGATTACATTTTAATAGCAGTTGACAATTAGCTAAGACGGTAAGCTTTTCTCTGAAGGTCGTTTTGAAATACTAAAAACTGTGTTCTTTAGAAATAAAAATTTACTGTAAAAATAAAATATGTGAGACTAAACTTTAATGAGAATTGGTTTAACGAGAAGGTGCCTCACTTTGATGGCCTCCACTTGTGAACCATGTATGTGCTTTTGTCCGATTAGAAAAAGGATTTGTGTTTTGTTTCTCCGCCATTGTCTCCTTGTATGCGCGTGTGCGGCTTTAGATCACTGTCTACGACCAGGAGAACTTCCAGGGAAAGCGCATGGAGTTCACCGCTTCCTGCCAGAACGTCATGGAGTGCGCCATGGATAACATCCGCTCCTTAAAGGTGGAGAATGGGGCGTAAGTCACCCGATCTCTCTTCTGAATTATTCTTCAGCGCAAGCTGAAGTGACCCACATGTGTTAATCACCCACATGTCCATTCGTCTCTGCAGCTGGGTGGGCTACGAACACTCCAGCTTCCATGGGCAGCAATTTGTCTTGGAGAGAGGGGACTACCCTCGCTGGGACTCTTGGAGTGGCAGCAATGCCTATCACATTGAGAGGATGATGTCCTTCCGACCAATTTCCTGTGCTGTGAGTGACTCAGAATGCAAAAAAAAAAAGATTGGCCTCATATTGCTTAATGGGATGTTTTACCTACCCAGTATTGTCTGCCCTTTGACTGGAACAGAACCATAAAGACTCCAAGATCACTGTGTTTGAGAAGGAGAACTTCCTTGGGCGTCAGTGGGAGATATGCGATGACTTCCCGTCTCTACAGGCCATGGGCTGGTGCACCAACGAAATCGGATCCATGCAGGTCCAGAGCGGCGCGTGAGTACACACCTATCAAGGGGGAATAAATTTACTCAATTTTTCTATTGCTGTCTCAGAAATTGTTGCATGTGGTTCTGCAAAAGTGTGGGAAGTTTATACAATGCAAAGGATACAGGAAAGTGCACTTCTGATTGGTGTTTCATTACTTCCCCTCCCGTCAGCTGGGTGTGCTACCAGTTCCCAGGTTACCGTGGCTACCAGTACATCATGGAGAGTGACCGCCAGGGAGGCGAATACAAACATTACCGTGAGTGGGGCGCACATGCTCAGACAAGCCAGGTGCAGTCCATCCGCCGAATTCAGCAGTGAGTGGACCAGCCTCTCCTTTCTCCTTCTCTCTCACCTCATCCTCTCCTTCCTCCACCTGCTCCTGTCATCATGGGTCCTGGCCAGCCACGAGGATCACAAGCTGACAATCGAGTTCTGTTTGACGAATGTTTACAGAAATGCGACTATAATAAAGAGAAAACCATTGTAAAAATAGCAAGAATCAGACACATCAAGGAATGTCTGTGCAGTACAGTAAGAAAGTGACTGATTTAGTCCTCATTGTTGTTGTCATGGTGGCATCTGTATGAGAGTAATCAATAACTAAGGGAATGGGGAAAAAAATGCTAATTAATTACAGTGATCTTTGGCGTATCAGATTACACACGTATCTAATAAATTCTCCCTTGGGTGCAAATCTGTTGTAGTACAACTGCCTCTTTGTAAATTGGATGCTCAAACTGTTGGATCTCAAATATAAACAACATCTTATCACCTTGGTTACAATGAGCTCACCATTGAAAGCATTACCATTGGAGAAATAACGGTAATGCAAACATAATAATAACTAATGAAACTTGACTATAGTTATATACACAGTATTGAGGTTTATCGAACGGGCTGCCCAACCCTGCACTAATTAGCAGAACAATCAATATACTGTATCACAGTAGGTTAAGGTTTCATGGACTTTAAATGATTGCAGGAAATTGAAAGGGACAATGTTTTGAGTAAAAAAGGAGAAAATACACTGTGTATTCCTAGTACAGTTTACTCAGGTCCTTTCAGGTCGTTTCAAACTTCACACTTTTGATATAAGAATAGCAATGCACTTTCAGAGCCTGACACCTCTGAAACATAACACCATCATTTCCCACCTCAAACACAATGAGCGTGTGCATAAAAAAACCGACTGATCATGATGTCAAATGAATGCCCAGGTTTATATTTGAGAGCAGGCAGAGGGGGGCAGATGGTGGAGAGAGAGCAGTGGCTCCTCGCACAAATAAAAAAATAGAATACTTGAGATACTGACTTGAGCCTATAAATAACAAAGTTAATTACTAACAGCACAATCTCTGGGCAGGAAGGTCAGTGCACCCGATGGCTGTGAGGTCTGAGAACTAGACATCAGTGTTCTGAATGGCACAGTGCAGAAATAAGGCAAGTTGCAAACAACAACTGTAGCTACAACTCATTTTTCAGAGTAGCCTTTACTCTGCAAAGTTTACCCCCACCTGAAATCACCTGCATCATCCCCACCTGAACCCACCTGCATTATCCCCTGAAATAGCATTAATTGAGAATGGTGTCTTTAACCCGGGGGTCGCGCTTCGGACTTGGTGTCAAAAAAAGCTGATCAGTTTGGGTCAGCTGTTGGCTGACCAGTGTTTGTGTGCGCACGTTGTGACAAGGGGGAAAAAAAGACAACCCAGCCAAGCTGAGTCCAAAGGGCTCATGGTGTCTTTTAATCAATACATTAAAATGCACCATGTGATAAGAGTTGATTTACCACAATTATTGAAAAAATAATTGATGTGCATGTCATATATGATGACTTTGTACTGGAATGTATCACTGATTGCAGGTTGCTGTATATTATGCTCAAATGGGTCGGTGCCGTGGAATGGTTAATTTGACAATCCTATGGACTGCGGGGGGGTTGGAGAATAGGAGAGAGAATAGGAGAGTGTGAAGAATGAGCAGGATAGCATGTTGAGGATGGGAACGAATCCTTTCATACTGGACATTTACATGTGTTGATCTGGAGACATTGTTACAGTGAATTGGCCCCCATTGGCCCATTTATGGAGTTCCTTTTAGTTTTATCATTTGGGGGGTATAAATCTGTCCTTCTGTTGGTGAGGCCAGTCATGAATTTAGAATCATCGCGAGGAAGAAGTAGGGCTTTCTAGGGCAGGGCTTCCAAGAGAAGCAAGAGGGAATTTTCTAATTGGCGCCCTCCAGTGGCTAACATGGATGGGTGGCACGTTTCAAAGAAAGAAGTGAGGAGATCACAGGGGGAGAACCTGGAACCTCAATTTGTCTTGAGAAAATTAATGTCATGTTAGTCTCACATGACATCATAAATTATAATAATTTGGTATTGGTAAACCTTATGTATGTTTATTTTGGAAAGGCATTGTGAGGGTAATTTCTAACTTGGAGTGAACACACACAACAAACGGTCCGCTTTACTGCTTTTGACCCAAGTAGTTTTCAATAAGGGATCTTAGCTTTCAGATGCGGACGTTTTTCGTGAACGACTTAAAAAAAACCTTCAATCTCTGTAGTGCGACCTTAATTCAGGCCCCTCCTACAGGATGATGACAAGTGGGTAAAGATCCGCCTTCTAGAAAGGTTAAAGGGAAGTTGTAAGTGTGAAAGGCTGGCTTCTTCATATCGCTACTGGTCGTTTCGATATGCAGTTTTATTTAGATGTACTTAGTTATAGATAGAAGGGAGGTATACTGAAACAACATGTCTCATCTAAAACGAAAGCAACCGAGCTCAACTAGGCAGCAGACGACTTTAGTTTGGGGCTTCCTTTTTGTTCTCGTTTTCATCCCATATCTCAACCCTGTGTTTCTGTGCGAGGCAACCGTTCAGAGGATTTTGACAGAGGAAGGAGAAGACTACAACACATACTACAACTATGTGGATCTTACGCGACTTCTGATGTCTCTGGCCCAGAAATACCCACATATTGCCAATTTGTCCAGCTTGGGGCAGTCGGTGGAGAACAGGGAGTTATGGGTGATGCGGATCACAAAGGATCCTACCATGGATGTGCCCGGAAAACCTAAATTAAAATATATTGGTAATATGCACGGAGACGAGACGGTTTCTAGGCAGGTTTTGGTGTATTTGGTCGAACATCTACTAACCAAGTACGGAGAAGATCCGAGAGTGACGGAACTGGTCGACGACACCGACATCTACATTATGCCCAGTATGAACCCCGATGGATTCGAGAAGTCGGTGGAAGGAGATTGTAGAGGAAATGCTGGCGGCCGGGAGAATGCAAAAAATATAGACCTCAACAGAAGTTTTCCAGACCAGTTTGACAATATTAATGTTCCGAAGGAAGATGTTCCCGAGGTCGAAGCCGTAATCAAATGGATTCTGGATAAAAAGTAAAGTTGATATCTTTCTTTACATTTAGCTGGTAATTTTATATGTTTGGCAGATTGCGAAACAACGTCACATGAACTGTTTCTGAAATTTCTATAAAGTTAATCAATAGACGGTAATGGTTTCTGTATCATACAGTGAGTATTTACTATATATAATTGTGAAATGCACTGTAAATCAAACTAGTGGCTATGATTTAAAGAAATGGGCAACACTTTATCCCAGCCAGAGTGGCCCGTTTCCACACCTCGTTTGCTTGCTGAGGTTTACAGTTTGCGTCTGGATTCTTCTCAAACTAAAACGGCCCTTTGCTACACTTTAATTTATCTCCTAGAGTTGTGGGTAGTTTGTAGTGTTACAGTTGACGAGAAGGCTAGGCCCCATTTTTAAATGTAAGTTCATCATCTTCAACGGCACACAAGTGTTTGTTCTCTTGGCAGTTCTGACCAGGTCACATCACCCCCTCCTCCAGGTTCGTCCTCTCTGGAAATTTTCACGGTGGCACCGTGGTAGCCAGCTACCCCTTCGACGATTCGCCCTCCCACGATTCGGAGGGGCACTACAGTCGCTCCGCAGACGACAGGCTATTTGTGTACCTGGCAAGGACCTATGCCGACCACAATCCAGTCATGAGGACCGGGGAGCCCAAGTGCCCGGACACACCATACGAGACCTTTGAGCATGGCATCACAAACGGTGCACGATGGTACGATGTGTCGGGTAAGAGATTGTGGCACGTTTCATGTTCCATATTAACCCCCCAACCTCAACCACCTTTCTTCGAACAGTCATTCATTTTCTTTTGAGGCTGAGAACAAGTTCCCGGTTACCATGGTAACAAACCCCTTTGAACGTTTCTGCTTTCCCATGTGTTAACTTTGTCACCGAGCTCTAGATAATTTAATTGGCCACTTTGCGCCAAGGTAAACAGAATTTTCATTTGTCATCTTTTTAATTCATAAATGGTTAAGGTGATTGCCTATGAATATCAATGCAATTGGCAAGATATCGCTCTTTCAAGGTTTCAAGGTTTTTGTCAGTCTTGCATCAGTATGACCAGATTTTAAAATGATGCTATAATTTCGACAGTTTTAGAAGTTTGTATTGTCCGGCACAGACAGACATTGTGTAGCTTAATAGGTTTTCTGCTTTTGGTTTTCCTAAATTCAAGATGAAACTTTTTGTGCAGCAGCATTTGATTTAGAGCTATTAAAAAATCGTTCTGTCATTGCATGTTGCAGTGCTGAGGTCATTTGGCTTTTAACGAACATCAGTGCTGTCGCTGTTTTGATTCCAAATGGAGGGGGCTTACGTAAGGGATAATCTAATAAAATACTGGAGCATGATTGAAAAATACAATGGCACACAGCATATGAGTTAAAACAAAGATGTTGCCTATAGTGGGGCTGATGCCTGAATTGGAAAGACATTTATACATTTCAGGAGATCATTCATCTAAAAACAGGGGAGGTAAAATGTCTGGTTTGTGCTGTCTTGGTGTTTTTGAACGACATCCTGCGGGCAGTTTGGGAATTTGGCAACAGTTTTGTGTTTATTGTTCTGGCAAAACCACCCCATGCCCTGTGGGCAATGGGAGGGCAATATGTGGTTTATCTGTCACACTGCGCTCTGTGTCCTCCTGCTGGGGTCCTGCTGGTGTTGGCTTACTTTTTACAAACAATTTGAGGTCATCTCAGATCCACAGAACTCGTGCCTGCCCCATGCGAAGTGTGGAAACGCCCGGTTGAGTCAGGAACCTGATCCGGATATTGACTCTCCTGTGTTTGCAGTTCGCCGTATAGGAAGCTAACCGGTCCGTTGGCGGTGGCGTAACCCGATTCTTCTCTGTGTTTCCTGCCGTGGTGGCCCGGGACACGGCTGACATGCTGCCTAGCGAGGTGCTTGCTTTACAGCTGGAAATGTTTTGCTGTACAGTAAAATGTATACATGATCATCACCTCTTATTAGGTCTAAATATATACTTACTGCTGTGTGAAGCCTGTTGCCGCAGGTGTCTGGGGTGTCGCGTTAAGCCTAGTTTTAAGAAATCCATTCTAATGTTCCTTTTCCAATCGACGGTGTAACGAAAGGGGTGAGCTGTTTGTTTCAGTCCGGTCTCAAGGAAACCTGTATATAGAAACAGAACGGTGCAGTCCTTCAATCTGAGCTGTTTCCATCGTTTGACCCGGCTCTTGACCTAGCAGGTTCCTCTTGTGAGCTGGCAGAGAGCTGAACAGTTCTTATGAGGTGTTGCTGAGATTTTACCAAGACAGAAGTGTGGCCTGCGTTGTTGCGAGAGAGTGAGGATTTCAATTTTTTTTAATTTATTTAACATTTGAACGTAGTCGTTTTTGTTTCTTAGAAAGTCACCTTCTCGAAGTGTGGCAGCCAGTCAAAGCCAATTCAGGAAAAAGTCAGAAGGTTTTAGATTTAGACTAGCAAGTTAAGAGGGATTGATGATACGTAGGGTCTGATGGGTTCGCTTTGTCTGAGTTCAGCGGAGATCCTTAGAAATGCCTGGGACTCTGACAACAGTGAGGTGTTAACACATTAGCAGAACGTGGCTCCATTAGACTTTCGGAGGGACTTGGACTATGTGTTCTTTGTTTCTGAGATGGGACAACTTGTTCCATACAGGAAATAATAGATTCTAAATTAAATTTAATATTAGTTTTAATATTAGTTTGTTAGTATTAGTTAAAGTGTCCAAAAAATATATACGGATTAACTACGATTTGCATGCCTTGTTTTGAGGTATGTTAAGACTTGAGATTGTATGTCTGATCTGTTAAGCAAAGCTTTCTTTAACAAGAAAGCCAAGACAGCTGAACTGAAAAAAAAAAAAAAAACTAAACAAATCTAACCTTGGAAAGTTGACTTGGAAAGTCGTGTGTGTTTTGTAACGACCGAATTCCATGTAGTTCAAGTGCAATGTTGACTGCGTCTTCGACTGATGCAAATGTGCTCCGAAGGAAGCACCGTCCAAAACTCATTATTGGTACAACTTGCTTCCGTCATAGGCATACAATACTGTTGATTTAAAACTGATCAAAACGGTGTGTGGGTTTGACTCACGGGAGTCTCAGCTGGTCTTCACTAACGCTGAGTTGGTCATGTGTGCTCATGTCAGCACCACGACCGTATTTCTCTTAAATAAAATTAAGATTTTTACTCCATTTTAACTCCTTTATTCAGCCAAGGGGGATACTGAACAGTGGAGTTTGGAAGTTCATATGAGGTCGTTGGATTAATGGGGCTGTTGATTTAGACCAACAATCGACTGGGGTCAGACCGTGTGTTAGTTACCAGTGGTATCCCTTAAATTTTGTGCATGCACGGATGAAGTAAGGGTGAAATCAACTCCCTCCCCAGTAAAACAGTTCTGTGGTTTATCCTACCTTGTTTGCCCACAACGGCTTTGAGTGAGCTAATGATAAACTTGTAATGCCGGGTTGATAGCCATCTCCTTGCGGATGTGCAAACTCCAGGGAATGATTCGGGGAGGTTGGGGGTGTACCTAGGGCTTTGCTTTGCAGTGTTTGCAGAGCTTGACTTGAGGGAGAGCGTGGGCTTGGCTCCCAGCTACCCGGTTCCTAACAGAGGGGCGTGTCCGAGGGAGCTGTTTTTTTTTTTTGCTTGAATTATGTGTTTACCCCCCCCCGGCCTGCACTTTATCAGCAGGGGTCCAAACTGTCTTCATACTGACTGCCAGCTGTCATGATTATGGTCAAATGCAGAATAACAAGTGTTACAAATTTAGAATTTATCGCGCAACTTTTTTTTATTGATTTTTTTTTTTCTTTTTTCCATGAACAGAAAAATTATGTATTATCACTGCCAAGATTGATTGATTGATTTATATCCAAACGTTATCATGCGAACAGTCTGAAACCTGATTGTGAAACGGGGAAGCCGGGGTAATTAACTGATAAAATGTAAGTGACCCAGATGAGTCGTTATGTGACTGACTTTTTCAAGAATGCAAAAGCAAAGGCGAGTGCGTGCGTTACAAGATGTTGCACCCCGGAAGCACATCTGGCCGCGTTGCACCCCGGAAGCACATCTGGCCGTGTTGCACCTGAAACCAGACCACATCCTTCCGGGATGCTCCGTTTTATAGTACCCATTTTTGTAAAATCTCACAGACCAGTCCATTCGATCTAATAACTTTTTCATTAGGACTGCTTCCTCTGAAAGCATTTTTGCTGCATTGGCCAAGTGGTTATTTAAGTTGACTCCATGCAATCCGCAGTGACCCACTCGCTCTCTGGGTCAGCTTGGGTCCCAGGAAACTGCTGGCTCAGCTGTCCTTCGTTCAGCTGTGCGATGGTAAATCTGTTACATTTTTATGATGATAATTGTGACGGTGATGATGGTTGGACTTGAACAGCCGGAAACATACAGTCACCTGACACCTCTGAAACCATGTTCTTATTTCTGAACAAAAGATGAGACAAAAATATATGCAAACATTTCTTTTTCACCACACCCAGACATAACAAGTTGCGTAACTTGTTTCAAAACAAGTTGCGTAACCCTTCTCTCCTTTTGACTATATACTTCATCCTAAACCCCTATAACTGGCAAACTAGACCATTAAATATTAGTTTATTCCGGGTGCTAAATGCTAAATGAATACTATTTTACTACTTTTAAAATGAGGAGTCATGAAGCATGGTTAATAAGGCATCCTTTTACCTTGCTTGTCGCTGAACTCGCCTAGTCCTTCATCAGTAGATACAGCAGCTGGCCTCTGTATCAGTGTTTAGTCTGTGTCTCACTTGGGGGAATGCGGCCCAAGGAGAGCAGTTTGCCTTCGAGGAGTGCCTGCTTTAGTGCTGGTACGCCCATTGGATCCCGGCCTCACGCCCATTGGTTCGTCCGGCCGTGGCCACTCCCCCGAGACACTAGAACACGGCCATGGGCACGGGTCTTCTCCTCGGCGAGAAAAACGGTGCCACTGCGTGCAGGATCCCGTGGTTCTGCGGTGAAGCTGTGGCTTCTGCTTCAGTGGGTGCGGACTGAACCAGCTGTGGGTCTTTTGTCTAGTGTCAACTTTACATTTGAGTGTATTTTCTCACCCTTGTTTAGGAGGGATGCAGGACTTCAACTACCTGAAAGGGAACTGCTTGGAAATCACTATGGAACTGAGCTGTTGTAAATACCCCCTTGCCTCGCAGTTGCTCGCAGAGTGGGAGAACAATCGCGAGTCGCTGCTGGCGTACATGGAGAAGGTAGGCATTTACAGGTCGTGCTTTTTACTGTCAGGTTTTGGTAATGCCGAGAACAACGTAGTAAACTCGGGGGGCTCAAAAAGTGAACTTTTGCTCAATCAAGATTAGTTCACTTGGTTAGTAATTTCTAAGTTTTGTCTTCTGTATTTATTCCCAGGTTCACATTGGCATCAAGGGTTACGTCAAGGAAGCTAGGAACGGATCGGCACTCCCTGACGTTAGGATTGTAGTCGATGGAATCGACCACAATTTGACAACTGGGAAATTTGGCGACTATTACCGGCTCCTTCTGCCGGGGACCTACAACATCTCTGCAAGTGCCCCAGGGTGAGTGTTTTTGATGCCGTTCTTCTGAAGTTCCTCAAGGTCCTACAATGAGCCTTATGTTTCAGAGATCACAGGTTTGAATTTGGCTGCAAGTCCCCAAGCAGCATTGCAGATTGGCTAATCGATGCTTAGGGTGAGAATTTGAATTGGCACTGAATGGAATCATGCTTATAAACATGCTGATAATCAAATTTAATTATAAAAATTTAGAATTATTTTAGTAGTCCCCCAGCAGGTGGTAATCATAACTGGGTTATGTAGGTTCAGGAAATGCTTTTATTAGTGAAATCTGGGTGTTAAACCTAAAGTTGGAATGAGACCGCTGAATTAATTAAGCCCAAGTCTTTTTTGGTGCAGATACCTGTCCAAGACGGAGAGAGGGGTGCTGGTTTTGGAGGGCAAGGCCGTGGAGCTCAACTTCTCCCTGACAGCTGTTGGGGATGCAGACATCAGCAGTGTCACCAACCCTACACTAGCCTCTCAAAGCCCTGCCCAAACCACCACCACCGCCACCCCCACCCCCACCACCACCGCTATGGAAACGGATGTGACCTCTACCTCCAATGGGAGCCCTATTCCAGCGACCCAGCCGAAACCCGTTCCCATCCAGCCCCAGGACTTCCGTCACCACCACTACACTGACATGGAGCTGTTCCTACTCCGGTACAGCACTGAGTATCCTGCGATCGCTCGCCGCTACAGCATCGGCAAATCGGTGGAGAACCGGCAACTCTACGTCATGGAGATCTCAGACAACCCCGGTATCCATGAGCCAGGTACCATCGGTCTGACTAATCCTGATGTCCTGTCATAACCCTGCCGTTAGCCCGCTGAGGCTTTTTTTAGTCTGCCCTGACTGTTAAGTCTGACCTGTCCATTCTCAATCTTGCCAGGCGAACCCGAGTTCAAATACATTGCCAATATGCATGGGAATGAGGTGGTGGGTCGCGAGCTGCTCCTTAACCTCATAGAGTATCTGTGCCGTAACTACGGCAGTGACCCGGAGGTCACGCAGCTAGTCAACTCCACGCGAATCCACATCATGCCATCCATGAATCCCGATGGCTACGAAGTGGCCCAGGAGGGTAAGAGCGCTCTGTAGTTGTCATGTTACATGTCAAGGTGTGTGGGGAATTTGAGTTGGCTTCCTGTTTTTTTGTTTGTTTCCTGCTTGTTGTTACAGATGTATTCAATAGCTTGTTGTCAATGTTTTTCATGCTTTTGGGTACGCAAATTGCCTAAAAACAACCATACATTGATTTATGAATTTATTTTCCGGATTTTGGTAAAGAAGCTCTGGGTTTTATTCTTGCGAGAGCTGCTCTTCTTGTGTTGTTCTCTTGTAAACAAGTTTAACAAAGCATTTAAGGTGGAGCCGATGTGTCTCGTGAAACGATAACCATTTCCCCCTTGCAGGTGACATGCAAGGCTATTTGGGGCGTAACAACAGCAAAGGAGTTGACCTAAACCGCAACTTTCCCGACCAGTTCACCTCCAACTTGGAGCTAAGGCAGCCTGAGACCATCGCTGTGATGAACTGGCTGAAGGCATACCCCTTTGTGCTGTCTGCCAATTTGCATGGAGGTTGGTAATCTTCTGCTCACAGTGCCTAGCTAACGGAGCTTCACTCCTAACCTTAAAGCGTTCTTTTGCAGTGCAGGTCTTATCATAAGCACTGAATTATTGACAGCGGCTTGGCCTCTCTCGTCTAGGCTCGTTGGTAGTGAACTATCCTTATGATGATGATCCAGAGGGTTCCTCGACCTACAGTAAATCCCCCGATGATGCCGTGTTTAAAATGGTGTCTCTCGCTTATTCTCGGGTGAGTGCCTAGCCGTGACAGAACCTTCATGTATGACATGTATGAATTGTATCAATGGTTTTCTAACTGTTTGTTGCAGGCATGGGTCTAATTTCTATTAGTGGGATAATAAGTGGTGAAAATGGCTGTTGTCTGATTTGTATGAGATTTGGGGGGGCAAAAGGGGGGTGGTGCATTCCTCAATGGTGTGTGTTCTTCGCATTCAGGAAAATTCACTCATGCACAAAGGCCACCCTTGCGTGAAGATGTTCCGGGATGAGTATTTCGCAGAGGGCATCACCAATGGGGCACAGTGGTACAATGTTCCAGGTGAGCTCCACACAGTATAATGGGCAGCACCAACGGGGCACATAAGGATATGCATCTGACTGACTTTTACTGCTCCCTGCAGGGGGGATGCAGGACTGGAACTACGTCAACACCAACTGCTTTGAGGTGACCATCGAGCTCGGCTGCGTGAAGTACCCACTGGCCGTGGACCTGCCCATGTACTGGGAGCAGAACCGTCGAGCCCTGCTGCAGTTCATTCACCAGGTCTGCCACTCGCATCAATAATAAACTCCAGATAAAATATCACTCCAGATAAAAAAAAGAAGGAAAGAAAAGTGGGTTTCAGCAGTCTGGATCAGCAGCTTACATGCCAGTTCTCTTTCCTGACTATAGGTCCACCGAGGAGTGAAGGGGATGGTGCTGGACAGCAAAGACGGGAAGGGCATCTCCAATGCTACCATCGTCGTTGCGGGTATTGATCACCCCGTCACCTCCAGCAGGGACGGGGACTACTGGAGGCTGCTGGTGCCCGGGAACTACAAGCTGACTGCTTCTGCTCATGGGTGAGTAAGGGTGCTGCTGAACCGTAGGAGCTGGGTTCTGGGTTCCAAATGGAATTCATTTTATCTTCTCGTATGGAAAGAGTAAAATCGATCTCCTCGGGTCCCTTTGCAAGCTGCACAGCCTAGACGAGTGGTTTAGCGCCAGTTGGAGGAGAGTCGCATCCCAAAGAGAGTCACATGAGCTCAAAGAACCCTGCCAAATTTCCACCCACCAACCCTAGCCTGTGGGCAGTTCAATTGTGAGCCTTTGCTGTACTTTTTCAGTCACGATTTAGCAAATGCCATGATCAGGATTCGAGGCCAGGGGTTTTGGTTTTAAGCTCAAAGCAGAGTAATATGTATTTTTCTTCTTCTGGGATAGGGAGTAGAATTACAGTCTACCCGGTAGCGGGTTCTCTAGTTTTAAGGTGGATACTGACCTCAAGGTCAGGACCAGCTGTAACATTTGTATAATAATAATTGGTTGAGGAACATGTAAACAGAGCTCAGGGTTATGCCTCCCCCCGCCATACACTGGTCGATTCTGTGTTACCAGCACTTGATCCTAATCCCTCATATCCGCAGATACGTTCCAGTCACGCTAGACGTCGCGGTACCCAATGAGGGTGTGGTGCAGATGGACTTCAACCTGACACGCGTGCACAGCGAGGAGGTGAATCCCTCAGAGGAGGAGTTCCAGGACTTCATCAAGCAGCTGTCGTCGGAGCACGGTCTGGACCAGCTGGTCCAAAGCATGGCCACGGAGAGCAGCTTCCGCTACCGGCGGTACAAGGAGCTCTCGGAGTTCCTGCGCGGATTCACCTTGAACTTTCCCCATATCACCCGTCTGCACAGGTACCGTGGGTCACACTGGAAGACGGTTAGTGGGAAGAACATTAGCAATGGGATTTCAGATCATCGCCAAATAGACGGGACGGCATGGCTACCGTAGCCAGCTTGGAACTGGATGCTGGATTTGTGCGGTGCTCTTATACGAGGAACTAACAACGTTTTTTTCTCCCGTCTTGATAAGGATCAAAACCGTTTGATAAAGGCATATCCAGATAGGCGTACCTCAAATTCTGCATGGGTCAAAGACCTTTTTGTCATTTATTTTCTGGTAGCCCTGTGTCAAAATCCACTGGATTCGTAAAGGTCTACACCAGTTCATTCTGTGATTAAATCGTTTAATCTGTGTATTTCGCCCCAGCCTGGGCCAGAGCTGGGAAGTCAGGAGCATCTGGGCCCTGGAGATCTCCAACAAGCCTGAGGAGCTCGAGCCGTCTGAACCAAAGATCAGATTTGTTGGTGGCATCCATGGCAATGCTCCGGTTGGCACAGAGCTTCTGCTCGAGTTTGCTGCTTCCCTCTGCATCAACTACGGCAAGAATCCGGCGATTACCAAGGTAAGGCCCGACGGCAGCCTTCAAACTGCCAGGGGGCGGTGGGAGCCGAGTTGGCCGATCCCAGGGTCCCACCCTGTGCCTCACAATCCTCCCCTCCTGACAGCTGATTAACCAGACCAGAATCATGATCCTGCCATCCATCAACCCGGACGGTCGGGAATTGGCCCAGGAGAAACAGTGCACCTCAACTAAGGGGCTGGCCAACGCGAATCACAAGGACCTTGACATGGACTTCTTTGGTCAGTTCCTCAGAATTGGGGGGGGGGGGGGGTGCCGACGGTTCTACAGCTGACGGGGTGTTGTACCGTGCATTTGGGGTGGTGCGG
>JAOYSI010073153.1:2587-18410 GCA_025775065.1 Hiodon alosoides
TAAACGAGCCACCCAATCACATCCTCCCAGCGGCGTAAACGAGCCACCCAATCACATCCTCCCAGCGAGGTAAACGAGCCACCCAATCACATCCTCCCAGCGAGGTAAACGAGCCACCCAATCACATCCTCCCAGCGGCGTAAACGAGCCACCCAATCACATCCTCCCAGCAACGTGAACGAGCCACCCAATCACATCCTCCCAGCGGCGTAAACGAGCCACCCAATCGCATCCTCCCAGCAACGTGAACAAGCCACCCAATCACATCTTCCCAGCGAAGTTGTGTTCCTGAGAAACCAACCGAACGGGAGAGAAGAGAAGGTGTATCTTTCCCATGCTGGGCTTGGCCTGTCTCCAGAATCAGTGCTGTAATTACCTGGAGGAATGCAGTCTCTAAACGTTGTGACTGGTTGCCTCCCGTTCTACGCTCTGGCACATGTCGGTGAAATCGGTCTGCGGGTGGCGGTGGACACGATAACGCCGGCTCTACCAGCACACGTTGAACTCGCCCCCCTTCTCCTCTTCTACCTGACGGTTCAGGGCAGTTCCCCCTTTGCTACCACATAACACCTGTGAGGTTATTTCTTTTGGTAGCTTCCTCAGTCTACTATTTCAAATCAACCACAGGATCACAAACTGTGCCGGAATTCTGAACGTGCCGCTGTAGTCTGTCACATTGCCAATTCTACCGACCTGTCCGCTGGGATCACACCAAAGAATTTTAATCACCGCTAGAGAAAGGGCTGAATATTGAACCCATTTTTAATCATGCCCAATTTGATGCAATTTCACGCTGAACTCGGCTTATAAAACATCACTCACTGCTCAGTGAATAAAATGTATTAATCTCTACATGTCAAGTACATAACAAAACGTCAAATTTTGGCATTACCTGTTTGGCAGCATTTTTATTTATTTATCAGAAGGTGTACCTCTCTTCCATGTTACCTAAAGGTATCAGTTTCCCTTGCCTGATGCAGAAACACAGCTCTACAATACATATACAAGTTCATTAATACTCACTGGTTTTCAGTTTCCTCTTAACAGACTATGCACGCTTAATAACTTTGTATAAAATGTTTTTATGTCACTGAATAACATCATGACCCCGTCAATAAAGCCTTAACCTTATTCAACTAAATAGTTTCCTACTCCTCTTTAGCAACAATGAAAAATGCAATGTTGTTCCTCATTTCAAGATACTGCCTCCTATTACTCAATAAACATGCAATTCCAGCACGACATGCTGCGTTTTACCTTATAAAGTAAGAGTTACTAAACTAAACAATGTCACATTTTTATTCTTTAATCGAACACTATAGTGCAGAAAATAATTTGAATTGTTATTTAAAATCCCACCTTTAAAATGCCCTTAGCGGTACATAGCAGCAGAACACTGATAACCAACACAAGTTTCTTTGGAGGATTCACAGCCCATTTTCACAGAAAGTTATCTGCCTCAGACGCAGCAACGGTCGCCATTCTCCACACTCAAAGAGCATTGTGGGATTGATTCCCATTTGTGTGTCTGGCGGACGGCAGGGGCAGCCCGGCGCCGAAGAAAAGGCCGGCCTGGACAGCCATACGCTTGTTCTGCAGAGGCCCAGAGTCGGGAAGGCTTCTGAAGGTGGCCTGGAGGTCAGGCACGTCCTCGGACGCCTCAGCGGAGGCAGGTGGATGCAGGGTGGGATGGCAGCAGCTGTAGTACAGGACCTTCAGCAGGAGGCCCAGAAGGTAGGTGAGGGGAAGTGCTATGACTAGCCACAGGGCGTAGGGCTCAGACACCTGCGGGTCCCGGTACCACCACCACGTGCCGAGCAGAATCACGCCGTCTGCCACCATGAACGAGTGGTAGACGGTGGCCCTCCACATCGTCCGGCCCTCAGACACGCAGAACCAGCTGAAGTACCAGACCACGCCAACTGTGGCCTGGTACAGCCACTCCCCACCAGGGCTGTCCATGAAGCTGGTCTGCTGCCGCCAGGCCCAGAAGACCAGCGGCAGCCACAAGCACAGGAAGTGGACGGGAACAAACCAGGGCAGGACAGAGGCGAACAGGGCCAGGCTGCAGACGCGTGGGGCGATCAGCAGCAGGTTCCACAGGAAGTAAACGACAGAGGAGCCCAGGGGCTGCTGGGCCTTGTCCGGGAGGAAGGAACGGAGCGAGCGGTGGTAGTCCACGACCATCCAGGCAATGGAGGTTGTGGAGGCGACCACGCTGACACCTGGAGCGGGGCACAGAGGAACGCACAACACCTTACCGTCCAATCGCATGGCTGTTGGGCGTCTGTCCTCATCAACCTCGCCAAAGCGAAGTTACTAACTACAAGGTGCCCACAGACATGACCGTGTCACTGGAGCAGGTGGACCCCGATACTGACCCTGGACGAGTCCTGCCCAGTTGTTGTGGAACATGATGTAGACCATGACGCCAAGCTGGGGGGTGCTCTCCCAGAAGGTCTTGATGAGACGCAGCATGCTGAGGTCATGAGTCATGTAGACGGCGTACTCGGAGCCTTGCGTCCTTCGCCACCACACGCAAAAGCCCTGCCAGATAGCCGAAACATGCCTACGGAAACACCACCGTTAGCCTAAACCGTTATCGTCTTTCCAATCTGAAAAGACTGAGGTGGACCATGACTTTAAAATCACAAATCTGATAAATAATACCCATTTAAACACCACCAGTAACGCCTGCTGGTGTAGCACAACGTGAATAACTACCAGGTTTTAATCATCAGATTAGAATTTTTAAAATACTAACTGAAACCCACAATAACTGTCAACCAAGCCTTGTGATCTACCAAGATTCGACAGGTTTTTTGTCGTCACCGTCACACGTTTTTAATAGACGTCATGACATGAGAACCAGTCCTTCCTGATTTTATATGGGTCGTAACTACTCAGTGCCCTCCTCCCCCTCCCCCATTTTGCGGGTTGTTTGCTAACGGTTTGGGAGCTTTGTAGGACGCTCTCAATACGTTTTTATAAATTGGGTAATTATTCCATGTCATTCCGTAACAGTAAGGACTGGTAATTAATTACCCCTCTCATCCACGTAGAACGACTGCACATGATTTGTCGGCAAGGTGTCAACATAACAAACTACCAGCCAACACGTAGCAGAAGGGGAAACCTGAGTTTGGCCAGGCTTCTAATAAAATATAGCTACCCCTCGAACTAGTATTAATAGGGATAAAGTATTGTATCTTTGTAATTATAATTAAACATCTAAATCTGTACGTTGCAATGCAGTAAATACTTTGGAAAAAGGTGGCCCATTGTGCCAGGTAAAGTGGAACCGGGTACCTGAAAATTAATCCGAGCTGAAACACATGCAGGCAGTCGGAGAGTTGGAAACATCCTTTACTGCTGAAAAGGACACTTTCAGCAAATGTCTGGGGTTTAAAGAGTTCCAAATCTCGGTCGTATTTAAACCATAACCAACTGAAAACCTGTACCACGATGGACGACACAAACATTAAGCCTATCCAAATTCCGAACCAGAAGAAGTCTCCGTGCACGTAGAAGTCCTTTGCAACCCACAAGTCAGATCCCACGTCGAACAACAAAGTACAGCCTCCGGTCACAGTAAAGATAAAGTCCAGCCATGAGTAACTGAAAGATATTTGGCATTCCATGCTATGTATATCAACATTAATTCATATAGTTAACGACCCCAGAACATTGTAGTATTAGGTGACATTTACGATTAGCTACCTAGCATTTTGGTCCGAAGTTTAAAAGTTGTCACCAACTAACTTGAAAGATTAATGGAACTCAGGCGTTTTCGCTTTATGTAGACACGCCTATTCAGCGTAGTTGCCAGATGAAGTTTCAGGAACAGGAAGCCCCAGTATCTTTACATAGTGATGTTGTAGTAAATTTCTACTACGGCTATTTAGAATTACAGAAACCCGCTTTCTGTAACGAATTATCATTGACCCTCGAAGTCGCAGGAAAGGGGAGGGAACTCCTCCGTTAATGCAAATACAAAACGCCCTACTTTACTAGCAGTGAGGATAACGAACCAGATTACACATGCAATGTTCGTTTGAATTATCTTTTCCTGCTGGGGAAAAAAATCTGAATCTGAAACAAATATATCTGATCAATCAATGTTCAGTCAAAATTCAATTCAATAACGTTAATCAGTAAACAGCAGCGTGTATAGATAAATTACATTTCCGTATAACAACAAAATAACTTATTTTCATATAAACCCGTTGCATCGATTTTGTCAGCACAATAGTAATTACTATTTCAGTAATTCAGGATCTTTACATATATATATCTCTGTGATTTTATACACGCACAACCATTTCAGTAGATGTTGATGATTATTATAAAGAAATACAAGGAGCACATTAGGTTGTTATTCACAGTAACTCCAGTTCTGTTATTTCGGTTATAGATCATGGGGGGGCTTTTGTTTACATTTTAAACGAGAAAGACCATTGCATGGAGTGATCGCATGAGAGTGATTAAACATGAATTAACAGTATGATTATCCCACAGGGTGTTGGACACAAGCAAACTCTTTCGTGGAGACAGGCATACAGTAAAGTGATGACGTCCGTTTATTCTTAATTAATGGCGTCATTTTTAGATTTGACCCTTAATGTTGTCTAAACCTTATTTTAGACCTCCTTCTTCTTACTAAATTTTCATCATTGTCTTTACCAATATATTATTACTGAACTACTGGACTAATTGTTTTAAATTTGTAGTGATAGTGAAAATAAGCGGACTCTGGACCTCGACTTGGTATTTAATTGGTTAATAATAAAGCACGGTCTGACTAATTTCCCAAACACTGTATTCATTCAACAATCTATTCTATCACACACTTACTTCACCGCTACAACGACATTAGCTAATGAAAAACATAGGTAAAGACTGCTGTATTTAAATTTAGATTGTAGTCGCTACGTAAACACGCCCACTATCCTTGCGCGTCCAACTACGTTGCGAAAGACAAGAGGAGGGAACGTATAATTTATGTGCCTCTCGCACTGACCGTGTGTTTTGAGAGTGTGTGTGGGGCACACAAAGCTGGGACCGGGGAAATGTCAAGAGTTTACATCGGAAGATTGAGCTACCGTGCACGGGAAAAAGATGTGGAGAAGTTCTTTAAGGGCTACGGAAAGATATTGGAAGTCGATCTCAAAAACGGGTAACAAATTAAAGGCCTATCAAGAGTACTGTTTTACCGGAGTAACTGAAGCGTAATCGCGTCGGAGGCCCGAACTAGAGGCCCATTTTTAGGCTACGGCTATCTTGAAAAATATCGGTACCATAGCAAAGCACAACGGTCGTTTTGGGAATTAAGTAACGATGATCCATTTGTTAGGATTTAAAAAAAATAATTTAAATCGTGTATCAGATTCGTTTGCTACGTGTACATCATCTAGTGGACGACTATGCTAACGATAGGTAGCTATATGCGGTTGCTTCATTGTTTTGAATTGTTGCCGCGTGTATGAGAAAATGACTGTACTAATAATGGATTAGAAGTTTTGACTTAATCGATTCAACGGGGTAATATTTTTGTTATGAATATTCCCAATAACCAACAGCCACCCTCAACCGCAGAATCTTAATTAAATTGTTTCGAAATGTTTGTGTGCAGCTTTAATTGTTTCTTGTTGGTTTGCTTGCGAGCTATCAAGCTAGATATCCGATTGATCTCGAAACGGCTAAAAAGGGAAATGGCTATAACTATTTGCTGTTAATGGATCGGGTTTATCAATTTATCTCATTAGATATTTTGTTTTCAATAAACCATCGCACGCTTCACGGGGAGTTGAGGCCTGGATTAGGCCTACCTAGCAGAAAAGCCACACTAGCGACTCTAGAGCGCAGTTTGATTGGCTGGGAATATATTAGTTTTCTTTTTAACCAGGTCGCTAACTTGTTTGCGCGACTATTTTTCTGAAAATAACTCCACTGGCCATCTATTATATTGATATAAAACTACTAAATACAGACTTGTGCGGACCCACATCGATAAATAAAATGTATAGATTTATGAAAACGACGAAACGTGAGTAGACGCTAGATGCAATGGAAAGCATTCTACTGGCGTGGCGGAGATTTCGCTAGCGTAGCATAGTAACGTGAAGTACGTCGGTTGGTGAGGGGTACGTAAGGTTCCCCCCCCCTTCCCTCTCGTTAACTTATTTACGGTTATGTTTATTTAAATAATCCACCACCGTATAAATCCGTAGTCCTAATTCTGAAGATCGTAAACACGTGAGAAACCTTGCACATCGATTGCTATTTGCCTAAAACGGTCATCGCATACGACTTAAAACCGCTAACTCCAATTTTTGTTATCCAATTTCAGTTAGTGTCCGTAACTCTCGAAGCCATTATTCCGAGTGTGAAATTATTGCATGAATAAATGGGAATGTGGGTTACACCGAAACCGGGTGTGTTATGGGATATGTAGACAAATAATGGAAATTTGGTGAGAGGAATAAAGGACAAATGTACGCGAATGGGCACTCACCCTCCCTTGGTGGATTTTCCTTCTTCAAATTTATAATCTTAAAACTCCCCCCAAAAAATGGTTGGTTTCATTCCATTTGTGTTCACTGATTTTCCCATTGATCTCCTCCTGTGATCAGCCTGTGGTTTTCTCAATGTGAACTGGCTGGTCTCACCCTTTCAGGTCTGTTTCATTCACATCTTTCTCGCTGCTGTGTATATATCCTTTTTTACTATGAGGTTTGTTATTACCCTGGCCCCCTGCAGTTTATTGCTGGCTAGGACTTCGTTTGCTGTGTCCATGCAATCAGTGCCTTCTCGTTTTTATGTAAAGGTATGGGTTTGTTGAGTTTGACGACCCCCGCGATGCAGATGACGCGGTCTACGACCTGAATGGCAAAGACCTCTGCGGCGAGCGGGTGATCGTGGAACACACCAAGGGGCCACGCAGGGACGGCAGCTACGGCTCGGGGAGAAGTAAGTGCGCAGACGTTCCGCGACGGGCACGGAGAATACAGACAGACAGGAAGCTAGTGAAAGCACAGAGCAGGGGTCCTCGCGTTCGGTCCTCGGTGGCTGCAGAGTAGGCAGGCGTTTGCTTCTGCTCAGCGCCCAAGTCTCTTCAGCGTTCACTCTCTTCTCTCAAAGCCCCTGTGGACGCGTGCAGTCCTGTGCTGCCTGTTCTCCTGACGTTAGTTATTGTGCCAGTGACACACGTGGACACTTTTGCCAGTAACTAGTATGAAATGTTGGCTGATATAATGAGAACCAGGGCACGACCTTCAACACCCATATTACCTGAACCGGTTCCTAGCTCTGTCGATTATAGACGGGGGTTTTATGTTGGATTTTTATTCCGGTCTGATAAATGGGTGTTGCTGTGCGTGTGTAACCAGGACTGCACAGCATTCAGCAGCCAGTAAACGTAAACGGACTCTAAAGCGAGCCTTTAGTCGGTATGGTTTGGATCTTGCTTATTTAACACCCTTGCATGTGTAGCGGTCTGTACGTTGCATGTTTTTTTTTTTCGAAGTGTTTGAAAAGCTGCAAAGGACGCTTGACGTCGGCGTTCTCGGCTTGTGCCGGTCTCTCTCTGCAGCAGACCCCGTTTTTGGACGGAAGCCTATTTATTCTCGAGCGAGCGAGCGAGCGGGCGGGACGGCCTGAATAAAGGGTCGGAGCAAAATGCCAGCATGCGCTGCAGCCAGTCAGGACTGAACTTGAGAAAGTTTTATGTTTAAGATGTTGGTGTACTGCTGTGTAGTTCAGGGAAGGACAACCCTGGGCGTGGAGTAATGAGAGATCAGGCCTATCCCATTGCCGTGTAACATACAAAAACTGTAAGGTGTAAACTCGCTTGATTAGCCTGAAGTAACTGTTAGTGTTAACTGTTCAGGGTGCTTAGGATGTAATTGTCGAGTGACCTAGAGAATCTCCGGGAACAGGGTTGTTCGAGGCTCCGCTTTTGTAGAGAACCTCCAGGAACAGGGTTGTCCGAGGCGCCGCTTTTGTAGCTGCTTGTAAGGGAAGTGACTGTAAAAAAAAAAAAAAGTGACATTCAGCAATAAATTAATCCATTTTGAATTTACATTTTTCCCACTGTTATTGTCTGTAGTAACTGATTTTTATATAGAATTTTTTTTCTTAATTTTTCTGTATTTACTTTTATTTATTTTTTTACATGTGATTGTTCTTAACGCTAGAGATTTAACAAAGAACCTCAATGTTTCAATTGAAAGAGTCCTTTGAGGCTAGGATGACTGACTGCCTGCCCCCTATTGCTGGCCTTGGTTCCCTTTCCATGGGTGTGGCTCTTTGACCAATCTGGGCCCCTGGCTGACCAAAAATGGGGAGCCATTGTGAATGAAGACTGCTTTTCCCCATTAGGCCCGGGTGGTGAGGATGCCAATGGGGGTTAGGATCAGATGTGGGTTAAACTCTTATAGGTGCTAAACATCTTTTGTTTGGTTTTTGTTTTGTTTTTTTGTTTTTGTTTATATTAAATGTACAGTAATTCGCCGTAAGTACTTTAACCAAGTTCATTTAGCTGTGAATAAGCTATGTAGTTTTTGTTACTTGTGCAATTTAAGGCAAGTTCTCTTGTACAAATGTTTGCTCTTAAATACATCATAAAAATTGTTTAGTGTTCCTTACTGAAATCCTTACTATTTTCCTTTAAAATTTTAAGATTGGGTAAAATGAAACGTGGAGCGCTAGGTTTTTAGTTTTAGACCTATAGGGAAGTTCTTATTGGTTTGTCCTATTGTTTTCTTCCCCTCAGTCACACACAGTGTGTAAACGTAAAGTGTGTAAACGTAGGCTGGGTTTGTGTGTAACCCATTTCCCCAATCTCATGCCTAACCTGCGCCTCTTTGTCCTTGTCACCTTCAAGGCGGGGGCTATGCCCGTGGGGGGCGGGACCGCTACGGGCCACCGGCACGCACCGACTACCGGCTGATTGTGGAGAACCTCTCCAGCCGCTGCAGCTGGCAGGACCTGAAGGTAACCACCGCCGTGTAGAACCCGGGAAAAGCCCGTTGGGGAGCTTCCCTTGCCTAATTGATCTGCTCATTAGTGAATGAGAGAGCTGTCGCTCCTGTGGTGTACATAATGTGTACATAATGCTAAAAAAAGCCTACTGTCAGGAGTATACAAACTGCCCCTACTTCAGATAACAAACCTGATAAGATGTAGGTGTATAGCCAGTAGGGCTAGGAGTTTGTGTGTTTTTTGTTTGTTTTTAGGATCTAGATTTATAAGCAATTCCTGATTCTGGTGAATAAAGCAGAATTAGGGGAACTTGTAGGGGCCTTGATGACTTCCTGGTGTACCTGCAAAGCTAACGGCGCCCTTCTTCTCTCCGGTCCAGGACTACATGCGTCAGGCGGGCGAGGTGACGTACGCAGATACCAACAAGGGCCGCAGGAACGAGGGGGTTATCGAGTTTAAGCTCTACTCTGACATGAAGCGGGCTCTCGAGAAGCTGGACGGGACTGAGGTGAATGGGAGGAAGATCCGGCTCATTGAGGACCGGCCCGGGTCACGGCGCCGTCGCTCCTACTCCCGCAGCAGGAGCCGGTCCAGGTGAGGCCCAGCCTGATCTTCCTGGGTTCGACCCCGCGGCCGTTCTGTTGGCGCTGGGGATCCTGTTCGGTGGGGTAACGTGCGACTCGGACTCTGTCCTCCCCAGGTCTCGCTCGAGGAGCCGCCGATCACGCAAGAGTCGCAGCCGCAGTGAGAGCAGCAGCCGGAGCCGATCCCGGTCCAGGTAGAGTTGGGTTCTGAGGGGTCGAAGTGTTTTGCTGCGTGTGTTGGGAAATGGGTACCTCCCTGACCCCAGCGCAAAAGAGCCTGCAAAAATAACCCCTCCCTCTTTCGGCAGGCTGGCCTCTCGATCCCGGAGCCGCAGCGGTAGTCGAGGCGCCAGCAAGAAGAAGGGCGGTGGCGGCGGCGGCGGCGGCCGCAGGGAGGAGCATGATCGGAGCAACGGGGCCCATAGGAGCGGGAGCCGGGACAGGAGGTCGGGTAGGGAGGAGGCGCGAAGCCGCAGTCGCAGCCGCAGTCCCAAGAACAAGAGGGGAAAGAAGGAGGTAAAGAAGGGCAGGAAGGACGACTCCCGCTCCCGCTCCAGGTCCCGCTCTCGCTCCAGGTCCCGTTCCAGGTCGGGAAACAAGGATCGCTCCAGGAAATCCAGGTCCAAGAACCGTGACGTGGAAGAGGGTGGTGCCGGGGTGGCAGAGAGGCCCTCCCGCTCTCACTCCCGCTCCCCTTCCACGTCCAAACCCAAGTCCAAGTCCAAGTCCCCCTCCCCTGCCAAAGCCAGGTCGCGATCCCCCTCAGCGTCCCGCTCCGAGTCCCGCTCCAAATCCCGCTCCAAGTCCCACTCTAAATCCCCCTCCAAGTCCCGGTCCAAGTCTCGGTCCCGGTCCCGGTCCTGAGCGACTCCGCCCCTGCCCCACCCTCACCTATGTCCCCCATTTTTGTTTTTTGAATAATAGTTGTAGATGGATGGCACTCTTGCTCGACGTGTCTGTTAAACACATATGCTTCCCCTCATTCGTTTCATGATTATATAAACCTTTTTTCAGTAGTGTCGTCCCTAAATGGAGGTGTTTGTAAAATATGAAGTGTGTGAGATTAGTTCGGGAAACTATTGCTTCATAGAATTTTATAAGTTAGGCGTGTCTCAAAAATACAAAACGTAATAGGTGTCTTAACCTTTGTATTGCATACATTAAAAGCATAAAGTGTTGACAAAAATTGTGCGGGTGGGGTTTCTCGTTTTATTCTGTTGCATCTTTCACCTTTGTGAGAAATCCTTTTACCAGTTACTTAAAAAAATAAAAAATTGCCTGATACCCAAAACGACGACTCAGTTTTTATATCCCCTGAAGTTGTGTGTGTCCCCAATAAAGCGTGCTTTGAAGTAGGCTCAAGTCTAAAGTTTCACAGTAATCTGCAGGGATTGAAGATTCAAATCGGTGTTGAACTAGCGTTCCCGTTTGAGCGCGCTCGTAGCCAACGGTGCTTGTCGGTCGACCTCGTGATTTAAACGTTGCAGGGGTCTGGTTCTAGTTGAAAATGTGGCTGACTTCTTCCGAGGTTGCGACTTTGTCTGGAGCAGAAGTGCGGTGTATTGTGGGTCGTGCAGTTCCACTAAAAGCCACAGTTAGTCATTACTAATTAAGAAGGCAAGGGAAACACGTTTACATTTAAGGGAACCAATAGTATAAAAACATAACGGAGAGCTAAGCGGCTAAATGCAATGATTTCAATATCATGCCACACATAGGAACAGTGTGGAAATATGCTGCGCAGTATGGGTAGGAGGAAAGTTTCTCGCCAATAGACCGAGCGGTCGTCATTTTAATTATCTTAATTGTATATTATGTGCAAATACCGTATATTTATTTTTGATTGGCTAATTTCTTTCGATAGCTTTTAAACTAGGAGCGTCAAGTGTTTTTAAAAACCTCAAAATGGCGGAAATCCATCATGGCGGACTTTTTGGGTCCTTGAGGCAAATTCGTTCCTTGAGAAGTGGAATTTATGCACCAAATTGTGTGCGCGGGTCAAAAGTTTTGTGCTTTAAAAATGTTCGTTTTCAATCGTTTTCTATAGTGCCACCATGAGGCCAATCGGCGCGGTATTCATATTGAAGGCACTTATAGTCCTCTACATTCCTGCCAAGTTTTTTTTTTTTTTTAAGCGATCTGAGTTTTATATACTTTGTCAAAACGGCGTACGGAGAAAAAAAAACCCTATACTAATACAACAGCCTGCCTCCGCACTGTAATGCCTGGTCTCGTAATGTTGCTATCCTGTTGAAAACATCCATTATGTTGTGTCCTGCAATACCTTGTCAAGCCTCTAGAGGTTACCCAAAGATTGTACAGCGAGGAGAAATGTGAACGCACCGGTAAAGCTGCTGTTAAACAAGCTCGTTGTTTTTAGCTTCATTAAACTTAACAAACGTGACAACAATTCTGTACAAAGTCTTGCTTCTTATCTGAAATCATGTGGGTTGTGTGGACGTTTTTTGTTGAATTACCTCGCTCTCCAAAAACGCCAGCGATCACGTTGCTGCCTGCGTTCGAGTTTAAGAAACACGTTGACAACGGGGGGAGTACTGAACCCCAGCCGAGTAGCCGAAACATGTTCCTTATACCTACAAGCACCGTTTTTCGCTTCTTCAGTCCTCACACAAAACGCTGACGTCTTGATGAAACTATTACTTTCTGGCAACGTGGGTGGTTCCAGTCTGAACTCGAAAGTTCCAATTTAAGATCTAAATTGAATATATAATTCACTACTACTCCTTTTAAATGAGAGTTTTTTGGTTTCCACATCATATACGATATAGACATTTTCAGCATTGCCCCTGTACGTAACTTTGTATGAGGAATACCACAAGAGGTGCTTAACCTTTATAAACGTCTGCCAAGAACAAAATGACAAAGGGTGGAACGCATTGACGGACGGGAACAGCTGGGTTAGCTTTAATCTAGTTTCATCTGCGGGAACTAAAATAACGAAATCAGGGAAATTGTGCGTTTTTAAACACTTACTACATTTTATTTTAATGTAATGATTCAGCTAAGACCGTGCCTTACAGGCTCATATCTTGATATGATGTCAAACCAAAGGGGAAACGCGCCGCAAACGTCGAAAGGTAGGCGGTGGGCATTGCACGCGTTTCTGAGGTACTTTCAACTGATACCTAAAGCGAATTGCAATTTAAAATGAAGAGGAGGCAATTAATTGAAATGAAGGAGAGTAGGTTGCCAAATCGAGTTTGGGATAGAATTTGTTTCATTTAATACGTTCTGTTTTTCTTTAGAAACGCAGTCATTAGGATTGATTTTCAGACAATAACGGGCATTTGTTACATGTACGGAAAGAATTTGCGAAAGGCGAGGACGTCGCGGGTCTCCGCACTACAGTCCCTGCGCTCTCTCGGTTATTTTGGGGTTATTTCCAAACCTCAACATGTCAGGTCGCTCCGAGGTGAGACTGGGCATTAAACGTGTGGTTTAACGTCGGAGAGATCAAGATTAACATCTGGAGAGAATGTGCGCGCCAGCGGTACACTGCAACAAAGGCAAGTCTCCAAACCGACACCCGTATCATGCGGACAGACGGTCGGACCTTAACTTTTAAATATTGGCCAGGACGCTGCCCTTTCAGTAGTAAGAACTGATTTAATTATCCGTCGATTTAACTCACCGTATTTAATTCGAGGATGATAATTTGACATCTGCTCGGGTTTGGAAGCCGATGAATTTACCTACGCCGCCTGTTCGAATTTAAACTTTAGAATTCAGACTGATTAGTTTAAACCGTTAATTAATTAATGGCAATTATTTAAAAGTGACAAGTCAACACTTATTCGGAAACATATTCGGGTGTTTTTATTGTGTTTATGCAACACACACACACAAGTTCCACCAGTGTCAAGAATTGTTATATATAATTTTGATAAATTAGTTACACAACTCGCTAATATGTGAACATATATGACTGAAAATAGATACCTAGAAAGAGGACTATTGTTTCTTACATGAAATTGCATCCGGCAAACGAAAAAGCGGGGTCCAAATGCATTCGGATAAATATGACATGATTTAATGTGCAGTATAATTAATGCACTGTGGGGCTGCTGTTTTTTGCCGTATTGATTTCTATGGCGTGGTATCGAGTCATATTTTCCTCAAGGGGTCTATCTAACGGTCGGGCGCGCCCAACAATTGTGCTCGGAAACAATTGAATGACCGTTGTGGGACTTCAGCGCAAATAATTCATATTGTGCTGCAGAGAACTGGATTGAGTGTGCTGTCGAGTTCTGCTGGTAATGGACTAAAAGGTGCCTGGTGAAAGGAAAAATGTCCCAAGAGAGTTCGATACTCCATATATCATTTCGGCGTTTTTAGAATAAACTTTTAATGGAGGGATTTGGCCAACACCGTGCTTTCGCATCGTAGCGTTCGAGCTCTTAGCTAATTGTGTTAACATCGAATATGATTCACTACGAAGTAATGTTTTAATTCAATTTAAAGATTTAAAGAAAATAAAAAAGCATAAACACAAAATGCTTAAACATACACACAAAACTATATTTTGTCATTACATAGCGGCTCATTCATTTGAATTATTATTATTTTTTCTGAATTATGCAAAACATTTTTGATAATCGAGAAAGTAAAACGGAGGATCTCCCTCGAGGGATCTTCTGTTCATCACAATAATGGCCTCTAATTTATTCATCTTAAGGCCGCAGGGCTGCCTCACCTGAAAGGGCTGACTTTTCCCATTCCATGTAACCATTTGTCCCTGGGCTTATAGGATCATGCTGAAAAACCCCTGAAAAAAAGTATTGTTTACTGAAAAACCACTTGCTTTAGCTCAAGACAAACATTTCAGACTGAGACTCCCCCTCCTCCAGTGTCCCGCCATGTGTTCATTCGCAGCATAAACAGTTATGGCAGTAAAGGGCAGTGAAGTGACGCATTTGGCTGTGACATGCGGTCTGTTTCACTGCTCATGAGCAGGAGAAAATCGGCTGGAGATCTGAGCCTCTTGGGACGGACTGAACCAGTCTGACCCCGAACGGGTTTTTTAGCAAGGTTTGGGCAGGTGCTGAGGAGGACACGACGTCCCTGTGTCCCCCCGCCGCATCACAAAACATTAAAAACAGGTCACAAATTAAAGAAACAAAAACCGTAGCAATGTGGGCTAAAACATCAGACATCAGGCACAGACATCAGACCTCCCCTCTGACCTTTGGTCTCTCTCCACAGTTTTCCGTTAAGGCACGGTGCCTGCTGCCATGCGGAGCCAGGGCCCCCAGAGCCCGACACTTCCTGTGTCTTCCCGTCGACGGCTGCCCCTGTTTAGGTTCCGCACGCAACGGAAGGAGGGGTTGATACGGGGCAAGCTGCGTGTCAGTTCCCCCCCTGGTGCCTGCCTTGTCCTGGGCGCCCTGGTGGTCCTCGCAGGCGTGACAGTGGCATTAATCGGGTACTGGCCTTACCGGGCGCAGCGAGCTGCCATGCTTAGCCAGGCTGGCATGGGGGTGGGACTCAATGATTCGCAGTCGGAGAGGTGGGCCCGGGGGTCCAGGGGCGCCGTGTCCACGGTCGGCCTCCTCCAACGACACCGCATGAGACTGCTGGGCCCGGTCATTGTGGGCGTGGGTCTGTTCATCGTGCTCTGCGCCAACAGCGTGATGTATGAGAACCGCGACCGCGAGACACGCCTACTGGTGGCCGCTGCCGATCTGGACCGCACGGAACCCAAGTCTCAGGCTGGAGAAGGCGTCCCTTTGTCCCGCCAGGAGTCCGCCTTGTCTCCCGTTGTCTCCCTGCACTCTTGTGAGATTGACTTCAGCTCCCTGACTGGGGCATCCAACGCAGGGCCTCAGCTGAGCTCAGGCGCGGGTCTCCCACCCACGGCCCTCCTCACGCTCAGCAGCTGTCCGATCACGGCCTCCGTAGCAGCCATTTGTGGGAGCGGGGGCTGGGATACGGTGTCACCTGCTGGACGCTACTATAGCCTGAGCAGCAGGACTGCTCCCATTGGCCTTCGAAAGGAGTCCAGCTCTGACGTGTGTCTGAACATGGTAGGTCTGACCCCCTGGCCACCTGGATCTGCTGAAGAGTGGACACATTGCAGCTGGCCTCGTCTGGACCTGGGCGGCGCCAGGAGGTACCTGAAGCTGGTACACCAGCGGGAGTCGCTCGACAAGCTGCTGTAGCAGCGGTGCTCACAATGGGAGTTGAGCTTTGGCCCGGGACCCTGACGGCCCGGATTTCTGACGGCCCGGATTTCTGAC